>JAQFXW010005614.1:0-10297 GCA_034693945.1 Dendrobaena attemsi
ACCTATCTCTTCTCTCGGGGTCTTTGCACTGGGAGCGCTTCTGAAGGGCAAATGCTGTGAGAAGCGCTTTATAAATTATCAAATACAATACAATATATCTCAGTTAAAATATTTCCCAAGGCTTCCAGTGAGGCATCAAATTAATATCAGAAATTTCAACATTAATTTGTTTACATGACACTGGGTTCTGGTCATTTGCGTTGGTGCAACATACACTGTGTAAAGTAATAACATGCTATGAAAATTATAATGCTAGATAAGATATATGTGCCTGCTTTATGTTTTAAAATGACATGAGTGGGCACTGGGCAGCCCTTGCTTTATATCACTGCAAACTAGCATTCTGAACATCCACAGGTTATGACTGTTAAACAAATTCACGATGATGTCTTCCAGTATAGATGAAAGAAGTAATGTAATTAGTACCAGGCGCTGTTCCATTTGAAGTGTTTTCAATAGCCACTCCAAGTCGCTGCAGTAATTCCTTATAGTTGAGGCTTCCTTTGTGCAAAAAGTCATATTTCTGATAGATTCTGCACAGTCAAATGTACAGATAACAGAATCACCTTAAATTGTAAATTGTAAAGCATAAACTTCAACCATATCGGAGGTGCTGAAGATTGTGGGTTTCACAACCCACACTTGCAACATTCAATTCTATTTTATTTGAGTATTTATATAGTGTCTATTGTAGTATGAACTGATCAGAAGAGCATGCTAAGGATACCATGCCCAATTAAATACATTTATGTACCCTAGATGTGAAAACAAAAGGGTTACCTTCACATTTTAGATTTACTTTAACAGATAAATGCAACAAACTCTTTTACATTCTAAAGAGAATATTCTGTTATGTAGCATGCTTTGACTTCAAAACGATGACATTTAGAACAATAAATCAAAATCATTGGAACAAAACCAAGAATCAACTATATCTTCACTTGGCACAGCCAACAGTTCCACTGTCCATGATCCTAGAAAAGCTTCCGGTGATGGCATTTTGTACTTTCTATGCTTGGTATTTTCAATTAACCTTTATACATGTATAGGTGACCACATTTCATTTCTGCCATTCCGGGACATCATAGTAGGCCTACATTCAATTTAAGTCAAACTCAATTAATAAGAGATGCATGAGCTCACTGTAGAGTGCCATACTCAGTGTTCATGATATAGGCCTACATATAAAATTTGACACCATAATTAAATTCTCCTAATTAAGAAGAAAATTAACCAAAAGTATATAATAATTAAATGTAAATGGTCAATTTATTGTCCAAAGAAAATTTCTTCTTAAATGTAACTGGAACATTCAGGCCTAGGCAAGCCGGCTTACCAGAGGAGAGAAAAGTGATCTTTTGGGGCAAAATCAGCATAATAAACGTATGAAACAATTATAATTAAGTGCACAAAGTTTGCGATTTTTGCTTTTTAAATATAATATTACTGACACTAAACTACAGAGGCCTGCACTCAGCGAGGGAGTTATCATCATGCTTAGCTTAATCTTGTGCCTAGGCAGCCCATCCAGAAGAACTGAGTTTTCGGGCTTTCAGGTGAGCATATTTGAGGACATCCATGAGGAGAATGCATGTGTCAATATCCCTTGGGATCTGATAGTCAGAGCAGTGACCACTGAAGCTGAGTACATTTGTTGATTTTTCGGTCTAATTATTTGACAAATTCCACATATTAAAATATAGAAACATTCATTCCGGGACGTTCCATTGTTCCGGAATGGACATGCCTGAGATGCGGGACATTTTTCCCAATTCCAGGACTGTCCCGGGCATTCCGGGACATGTGGTCACCCTATTCGACAGTAACATCAACACAAAGTAACCAAGCAAAGATCATCAAAACATTCACTTGTTAGAACCCACTTGTTAAACTGCTGTTCAGACATAACAAAGCACTGAGAGTCAATGACTTTGCGTAAATCCAGTCGTTGTATCAGACCATCTCGATTGTAGTCGTGAAGTTGTAATGCCCTCAGAACATTTTTCAAGTTACTCCGAATCTAATATGACAGCATTATAAAGTTCCCATCATTATGCTGTTTATTTTCTTGTTCATTTATTGACTGGTTTATTCAAAACACATTCATGACCAATGACCATATTAAAACATTCCATTTCAGCACAGAGTATTCAATGGCACTGCTTTTAACATTCAAAAGCACCACTAAACCAAAGATGCATGTGATGCGGTACATGAAAATGGAACGTAAGGCGGGATTTATTTACTGAGATATAGGCCTTAGAACATGGTCACCCATCAAGATAGCAAAATCGGGTCTTCACTGCAATTCGCTAGACAACACTCCACTCTATTATGAGAAATAATTTTTGCTTTAAAATCGAACATTAAAATATTTTATTTCACATTTTAAAACTATCACAGGTGAAATGGACCATTATGGGGCAACACCATTCTCGGTAATTATGACATTAAAAATAATCACAGATTAATAAAACAGATCTGAACAACAATCATCTTAATTTTATAACAGTAAAGCGTTAAATAAAATACCCTACTAGTCTATTCTTCGTGTTGTTTTCTATGTTTACTAAATTACAGTGGAAGCTGTCGAGCATGAGCGATATCAGATGTCTTACTTCAAAACGCTTCTACAGAGAAACACTCTTTGAGATAAATCGCATTCTAACTTCTACAGAAAGCCAATAATACTCCAATATGGCACTATTATATATCATTATTTCCAGAATTTTGTGCTCTGAGGATTCTTTAAGTGCATTGTCCAAGTACACAAAGTGTATGTACAATTAAAACTACATATCTCACAAGTGAAACACAAGTTCTCGATACCAGTGACAGATGCAAACACAAACTCAAGCTTTCTCTGAAATTCATTATCATAAAAATTACAAAGTTGGCAAATTTTACTACACTGCAGGAAAAGCTAAACACATACTGATAGATATCTGAATTCTTTTATCATTACAAGGCAGGCTTCAGAAGTCTTAAGATCAACGTTGAGTTTAACACAGTGCTTACCAAAGCACAAGTACAATACAGTACATGGGCTGCAAGTAGGCATCCAAATACTTAAAAATAGAATATTAGCATCACTCAAATACAAATACTAATTTCTACATTTCTGCAAATTACATAGGCTAAATATAAATTCAGTAAATTCAAGGAAATGAAAGGGCAGACCTTGTCAGCCAAAATTTTCTCCAATAAGTCTGATCTGACGTCAGACATAGACAGCAATGAAGTCTGCGACCTAGAAGAACCAGCCCCCAAATCAAGCTAAATCTAATAGAGCAGAAAACTTGAATAGAATTATTCACTCCAATAGCATGAGTCAAACTCTGACCTAAAACAGATTATAAATATTAAAGGGTCAAAATAGCAAGCAGTTATGCCTCCACAACTAGCCCATGTTACATTTTTTCATATCGATAACATCTCATGCACCAAAAAGCCTGCACGAGCAGATTGCAAAAATAATTGTATAATCTAATGAAACATTTCTATCCCTTTGACTGATTGGAATACACCACAAGCTTTCCACGGGTTCTCAAAATGCACTGTCAAAATATTACAAAGAAAGGTACAAAAGTTTGACAATTTTCAAATGTCCGAGTAAATGTAATTTGGCTATTCAGCCTTGTGTTAGTAATAATTTAGTATATACTATTATACTATATGCAAGCTCAATCTTTCCCAAGTTTCCCTGCAACTTGCTGCATGGCTATAATTATTAGGAGCAAAAATGTTGTGATAACTGGTTTGCTGTTGCTATAAGGACCACATAAACCTCAAAAAGCTTTCGACAAAGAGCCATTCCATGAATACCGATAAATGAGCATCAAATCCCATACTAAACCTCTCCTGACCCATAATTCCATCGGATGGCATCTTGCGAATGGTGCTCGTCAAACATGATAACCGTAGTTGCTTTTGTAATCTTTACATTTTAACATTTCAAGAAATCAAAATTGCGAGAAATAGCTTATTCACAGTTCTAACTTAGTCAAAACATAAATCATAGTTTGGGTGAATCGGTTTCAGGCCAAGATTTATGTCAGGTGAATGGTGTAAAATAGAGTAGAAACTGCACGTTTATTACCTACCTCCGGGAGTCAGGTCGACCATTCTGACCATTTTTTCCCTGAAACTTGTCAAGAAAGTCTGAATAGCGAATGGTTTGGTCCAAATTCTTATCAACCTGAAGCAAAAATGCCAGCAATACATGACGGTTTGACTTGAGTTAATTTTCAAAGCTGTACTAAAATTAAAATAAATGAAATCTTGACTGTTCCAACAATATGCACTAAATATTTATTCAAATATAGATTATTAATGAGGAAAATAAACTTCCAAAATTGCAGACAACATACATCCCTCACTTTAGAATCTTCAATTCATAAACTAACGTGAGACAATCATACATGATTATTCATACACGCCTAATGAATAGTGAATACATGATTTCAGCATCGGTGACTGTATGAATACACATGTTGTATCCTCTCTAAATACTTCCCGAAAACAATACACAGTCATCTACATGTAGCTCATTTCAAGAAGTGTGTTTTAAGGCAATTTGAACACCTATGACTAACCGACTGAAAAGTGCTTCAGGCAGATGCTTTTGCTATATTAAAAGTTGAGCAAAGTATATTCAGACTCACTCGTAGCACACTGTGACTTCCCTCAGGGAATGAGCAAGATGAAAAGACTGACCCAACTGATCCTGGTCTACTCATTTTACCATCACATTGACCCAACAGTAAGAAAATAACTTTCAGACAATTAAGCAGTTGTTAAATATGCAAACAGCACACCTGCAATAACTAACAAGGTTTCAGCTCTGTTTACAAATGGGTTGCCTAGCAACTGGTCACAAAGTGGTGACAACTTGAGACCAGGCAGCAGCCTATGAAGAGTCACGAATATGATCAACGTGTTCAATTGATAGTTTAAAATCATGGCCTGTGCAGATACTTATTCTTCACTGACTAATGCATATATAAATATATATATATATACATGTACACAATTCAAAGTTTAAGTGAGGTCAAATAGAGCATATATCATCTTGAAATAGGCAGAGGAAGTAGTTGACCAGGTATACATATATATTTACATATATATAATAATATAATGTGAACTTGTGAGAGTTTTCAAGTGACCTTATTTAGTAGAGCATTCGTCTGCTGTTCTGTCAGAGGAAATCCATTCTTTGCCAGAACCATCCCAAACTGATTCCTGGTGACCGCATATTTCTTTTCTGGATCGTGAAGCTGAAAATCCTAAAAAAGACAGATACATACAGAAAGACAAAGCAACAGACATGTTCATTGTTCCATAGAAATGAATATATGAACCTTTTGTGGCCATCCATCTACAGGAGTAAGTCTTGGGTCTGACTGTTGTCAATGTGAATTGGTTCTCCCTGAAATATTAGACTGCTACATCATTCTAAACTGGAATGTTCCATACAACTTCTATGGGTGCCTGACTGAATATGGTGATATCTTTGGCAGTAGCTCATCAAACATTGCTGCTCTTCTCCATCTGTCTGTCTGTCTGTTAAGCAAAATAAATTATTTAGCATGCAATGATGCAAACCTGAAGAAATCTTTGAGATGATGCTCGAACCTTGTCTTTAAGTAATTTCTCAACATCAATAATAGAGAGATCGCAACATTTGATAGTTGAGTCACGTTCTTTAACAAAAAGCAAGACACTATGCAGTTAAGCGGCATCTTTTAAAGAGTTTAATATTGCAGTTGACTGTTTAATTATATAGCAGCACTGTTAAAGAGCAAAACATATCTTATATGTCTCACTGGTACTGATCATAAGTATGTCAGGAAAATCCTGTAGAATTGCTGTTATCGGATTGAAGCATACATTTAAAAAATGAATGAACAGAATTGAAAAGAACTGGAAACTGAAGGAATGGTAAAAAAGTAATACTTAACAAAATTTCTGTCAACTCTACCACAGTGCAATTAGCCAAAGTACAAAGTTTCTTGCCATAAAACTACAACCAGTCCATGTCACATCAGAACCAAAGAAAGAATTACAATTAAAGACATTTCAACTAATTTACCCATCAACAATAGTCACTAAGCAGATCAGATTCGCATTCGAGATTCATGACATCTCAAATATTCCAAGAATGGTTAACTTATACACTGGATAAAAAAATGAGAATAAATTAATTACCTCAATTGGTTCATATAGTCTGACCAAGATTCAAAGTAGTTATACAAACTCCTCTGGCAGGTGTAGCTTACCACATCAGTGTATAACTATACATAATTTCACGCTGTCTATCTGAATGGATAATAGTATTATTCCCATTCAATATTCTTGAGTCCTTTCATTTTCAAATATTTTAAAACAATAGAGAATAATGAATGATAACCGTGTATCTTTCATGACTGTGTGACTTGTCAGAATTCTTGTTAAACATTCTATTATAGCAATGATAGTGAATTATCTTCTCGCAAATTTTTTCACTGCTATTGCATACCTTTCTTCCCCATTTTTCTTTAACTTGCAACTCTCAGACCTTCTTCCGAATTACAAACTCCTTTGGCAGGTCTAACCCTTGCTTTATGTCAGTGATCATGAGCAAGCTAACAGTCTTCAAATTAATAAATATTTACACTGCACTATTTGATGGCATAACCTGTATTAAGAAATTAATGAAGCAATGCAAATATCTGAAATGATGTAGGACTTGAATAAGACAAGAACAGTTCCTCTGCTCCACAAACACTGCACAACAAACCACTAAATTGTGCAGAAAATCATTTCAGAGGAACTAATAAGACCGACATACAGTTATCTTTAGCAAGACAAACACAGTGTCTGCCTGTTCATCTGCATCTGCCTGTTCATCTGCATCTGCCTGTTCATCTGTGTCTGTCTGTTCATCTGCGGCTGCCTGTTCATCTGCGTCTGCATGTTCATCTGCGTCTGCCTGTTCATCTGCGTCTGCCTGTTCATCTGCGTCTGCCTGTTCATCTGCATCTGCCTGTTCATCTGCATCTGCATGCTTCTTTCATACGCTCAACATACAACATACACTTCTTTTAGGTCAAATCACGTATGTTGTTTTAAGTTATTTCTTACTTGAACACTTCCCGTCAACACCTATCCAAGGCCGTAGCCAGGATTCTATTTGTGGGGGGTGTTTATGTTCTTTTTCTTTTTTTCTTCTGTTCTATTTAATCCTAGCCATGTCTTAAGTTTCCTACTGCCTCCTGTTAAGAATGCTACCTACTCCCTTCGTCCCAGACCACACAATTGAGAGATCACTCGATCTGATACTCTTACCCATATGGGTTTCATCACACGAATGCTATATATATATATAAATGACTATTGTTTACTCCCTATTCTATTTTCCCTAATTGTCGAATTTTAAGATTTTGATTATTCTTTTGCATGTTCTGTATACTTGTTATCATATTATGATGTTTTGTTCCCGCAGTGCGTTTGCAGGCGGTCTCATTAAAGTACATACTTACTTACTTACTTACTTAATTACTTACTTACTTATATTATACCACGTCCTGAAAGCTGATGACATTTTTTCAATAACTCGTATTTTGCAACGTTTTCACAATGAACACAAATTCTTACATTGTTGTATCTTTTCATTTCGGGTGTTTAAACACTCAAACATCCCCCCTGTCTACAGCCTTGTACCCATCAAATTAATTGTATAAGGAGGTAGATGGGAGGGAGACACAGATTATTTGCCATAGGAGGCAGGAAAGAAGTGAAGAGGAAGTTAACGATGCAGGCGGTCAGAGAGGGAGGAGAGAGTTGAAAGAAGGGAATGAGAGGGAAGAAGATAAAGCAGCCATGCTGTGATGTCTCCAGGGAAGATTCAGATCACATTATAAAGCAAATGCTCTAATAATCATAAAAAGAACTCACCTGTACTGTCAATATGATTGCCTGATTTGCCTCCAGATGGAGTGACTCGTCCAGCTGCTGATGCTGCTCTCCTCAACCGAGGCGCCTCAGTTCTTAGTGATGAATGCGGTGCCACAAATCCAAAGACAGATTGAGTCAACATTGCTTCAGACATTTTACAATACTAAGTGACTTGATCAAATACGAAGATATTAGTCTCTATATCCTCACAAACACTTCCTTTCCATTAGCTTTTCTCTCTTTTCTTTGTCCTCTGTCATGCATGCACCGATGATGAGGCCTCAGAATATAATATTGAGGCTTCTTGGTCTTTCGCCGGGTGGTGACTGTCCTGTCCCGGTGGGATAAATAAGCCTGTCTACCGGCCTCTTTCACTCTTACGTGTCCTTCTAACACCTGCCTTCTGCGTTGGTTGGCGGTTCAAGGTTCCAGATGAGCTGACATAACAATAATTATTTCCACCTCGCATGGCTTAGCTTCACCAAGAAATTAATCTCTACATGTCTATTCACCCTCCACCATGATGAGGCACAGGTGGGAGAGTATTACTAGGACTGTATGTGCTGAATTGTCGTGAATTGATATGCACAACCTAAGAACATAACTATGCTAGCTTAAGTGATGTTATATCAAAAATCTTGTAAATTTAAAAAAAATGGTAGTTCTTTTTCTGAAGTGTATGCATTAAACCAATGCTGTTAAATTAAGTGTGTCATAGCACTTATCTCAAGAAGTCAATCTCTCAAAACTTTCGCTTGAAACTTTTCAAGTGACAGGCCATCTATTGCGGTTGTCACCATGACAACCACTCACGTGACGCATAATTAACCATCTGCAGAATGCAAATGAGTTAGGCCCTCGACTGCCAATTGGTGGTTCTCGTTAAGACGTTGACCAACTAGCGAGTTCAGTGGCAAACGTCAATATTTCAGTCCATGTTGAATCGTTGATTGTTGAAACTATGAGATTGCATGGAATGAGGATAATTAAGGGTACAATTTACAGATCACCAGTAGGGCTAAAATCTATTGTTGTTAGTAATAAATAATAATAATCGTAGAGATTTGAGTATCATAGTTGGTAAGCAGTCGAAGGAAATCAACGCAACGATTCAGAAGCGCTTGGGATATAGGCCTAAGCTTATTAGGGAGCTCATTCCAGATGCACACGAATATTGTCGAACAAGACTTGCCGACGACTCACGAGATAGGCCCACAGTTTCGTTTTCTGAACACAAACAACTTATCAGTTCCTGAACTAAATGGTATTGAATGAAGTTTGAAGAATTTCGGAGTTAGTCGCTACTCGCTAGATATAGAATCCTCCCACTGACTGAAAAAGTTATCGCCTGAGTTAGCAGCGATGAAATAAATCAATAGGCTATGTATATCAACTGCCTAGCCTAATTCATAAGTTACTTCAACCACGCATCTGACTCGCCGACTTAGGCCTATCAACTTTTTATCTCATGATAGGGGCTACTTCCCACTATATCTAGTAAGCCTAAATATCTTTTGTGTGCAGTTCTAAATAGGGGCCAGGCCTAATTTGTGCAGTTAAAATTGTTTTGTGCAGTTGCACGGAAAATAATATAGGCCTAGTATGAGAAAGGAAAAGTGGGGAAAAGTAAGATAAAGTTTGTGAGGTGTCGTAGGACCTAACTGCCGTTATATATAGGCCTAGTGTTAAAGAGAAACTACTTATAAAAGAAATTAAGAGTGATGACAAAATGTAGGAGAATTTAATTTCTGACTGTCCGTTATGCAGTTCTACGCCTAAAAACGCCCTGGTTGGGCGGTCCTGGTCGGTTTGCTTTTCGGCTAGCCCAAGAATTAAGAAACACCCCCCTCAAACAAAATTCTATAGGCAAATATAGGTTCGAGCTACGCTACTATAGGCCTACGTTCTTAATTGTTATGCCCAATAAAATACATCTCATTGATATACACACGTAGGCTATGACAGGGCAACTTTTAGACTGAGAGTCTGCGAGTATATTGGCTTACAAACTCATACTTGCAATCGACAAGTCATCACTATATATAGGGCCTACAAATATCTACATGCTTTGGAGAGGAGCCTTTCCAATATAATTATGGTTGGATTTGGATTCTGCTCGGCTGTCGCCCACTTAGCCTAACAGTCGCGGGAAAACGATGACAAAATCGGAACCTCTACCTACAGACAAAAGTTGCGCCAATGCATAGGCCTATAATATTATAGGCTACTCGTGGGGTGGAGAATGGGGTAGCATGCGCCTCTAAATGCCTCTGCTACTCAAATGTCCACCACGCCACCTTCACGAGGTCACCCTGTTGTGAACAAAGTGCGTGGTGGACGACCGAGCCCTCGCCGGGATATG
>JAQFXW010005615.1:0-10297 GCA_034693945.1 Dendrobaena attemsi
TTAGTGTGTTGTTATATAACATTCGTTAAAAGATGAAAATCTTAATGATTTTGGAATCTAGGAGTGTTTATATTTTTAAGTGAATATTTGCCAACACACTTTCAATGTAGCGGGAATATTGAGGCATTGGTAAACACTATTTGTTGTGGCATTGCAATACTTTAGTAAGTTTTTGAAACATTTTAATGATTATCTGGCAATGTAAACTGTATTACTTGTTTCAATTTGCCTTGACTGTCATCTGTTTAGGTCTTACTGCGAAGCGACAAAGTGGCTGCAAACTTCTCAGACCGGACCCTTCTGAAGAACCTTGGTCACTGGCTGGGAATGCTGACTCTGGCAAAAAACAAGCCTGTCTTGTATATTGACATTGACTTGAAATCTCTCCTATACGAGGCATATCACATGGGATCACCAGAACTCCTTTATGTAGTCCCATTTGTGGCTAAGATTATTGAGTCTGCACAAAGAAGTCGGGTTAGTTGCTTTGTATTAATTACGGATGTAGACATTAATTTTTTTAAATGTTATAATTTTGTTAATACATGGAGTGATAAAACAGTCCAGCTTCGGAAAATTTGCATTTGGATTTTGTTCTTGCAAAACACTTTTTGGTTGAGCACCGCACTACCTCACTTGCTAGTGCATCAACTTATGTTCATAGCCCATCAAGAAAAAATTCAAAATCAGTTTTCTCTTGCCAGGTAGGTGACCAACATGTCTAAAAGACATTGATCAGTTAGAGAGCCAAAATATAAAACGGTGCTTTCTGTTACCATATACTATTGCATACTGCTGCTCATGTATCCTCCAATTTGCACCTATGTGCGACATTGCAAGCGTTAATCTAAACCATGATTCTCATCGTAACCAGTGTATGCACCATTGTCTTGCGGTAACGCTGACCATTCACTATTTTATTCGCCAGATGGCACCTTAAATTCCCATTCTGCTGTTGCATCCATTAGGGCCGCTGTTTAACATCGATTAAGGTCGCTTATGAAATTGAAATGAACGCTCATGATAATTTGATTTCTTTTTGAATTTACATTGTAAGTCGCATTTTGTGCAGAGCTTAAAAACCACGTAATTTATAGCTAGTAAGAATAATAATAACGTAGGGAATTAACTACCACCCATTTATTGTGGAACCCATCTTCCTTCTATTATCTCATGTTGCAATGACAACTTATCAGCCACATGTGTTGAAATCTTAAATCATCAAAATGCATGGTAGTTATTTTAATGATACATTTGTATAATGCATATATGACTTCTCTGTGAATTGTTTATGTGGTTGGTGGTTGTTTTGTTCTCCTGAATTCAGTTTTGACCCAACACTAACTGAAGAATTCTTATCAATGATCCATTTTCGAACAGCATTACCAAAGCCCCATTTTATTATTGCACCTCTCCATTTTGTTATTGCGATTTAAAAATGTTCGTTGCTTAGTCTGTTTATTCAAGCGACTTAAGTTTACACGTTTACTAGAAATTATATTAGATATTTTTGTCTGCCTAGGTTTTTAAGCCACCGAACCCATGGACCATGGCAATTATGAATGTTCTGGGTGAACTTCACATGGAGCATGACCTCAGACTGAATCTGAAATTTGAGATCGAGGTTCTGTGCAAGAATCTGTCCCTTGATGTCAATGTAAGTAGTCTAATATTTTCTTTATTTTTATGAAGCTGATTGGTGTTTAGATCTGTTGTCTGCCTCCTTTCATTTGAATTGATTGTGTTTGTGCTTACTGGTCGCATTACTGACTTGTATTTTGATTTAGTATCTGTTCTTTTTAAGAACAGGAATGATTTGAAGTTTGATCAATCAATTTTCGTTTATTAAATATGCAAGCTGACAAAGCGCAACTTGTTACAGAAATTTGCGCTAGAGTTTTATGAATCTAGTTGATGAGATGCTAAGGCTGGCTTCTAATAGTAAAGGCTAGTTAGTTTATTTAAACTAGAGTTTAAAATAAAATTTTAGAATTGTCCTTCTGGAATAAGCCAGTCTCTTGCTTATGTATAAGAGATTGATATATATTGGCTGACCCCTCCCAAGCGAGGGATTAATCCAAGCCTGAAGAAGAGAGAGAGAAAGATAAAAAATAGTCGTTTTATGGGGTTATTTTAGCTCTTTACCACCAAAATGGTAGTACAATACATGCATTTTACATCTGTCTTGGCATTGAAGAGGAGTTTATTAATTAGTTCCGCTGGTGTATCATACGATAGTTTTATGACACACCAACCTCACTGACTCATGATTTTGAGGTTCTTCTGGTATATTATTTACAAATGTTTGTGACGTCGCAGGATTTGGTCCCAGGAAACTATCTGAAAGACTTGTTGCGACTGACAAAGTTGGAGCACCAGCTGTCGCCTCCTAGTAAGCCAAAGGATTCTGCAACACCTCAGCCAGATGAGCCACTGCAGATCAACATGCCTACCCCAACTACAACCATGATGACCCAGGTCATAACAAATCCAGCTGCTATCTCCAATGCTGCGGCTGCTGCTGCCCTTTCGGCAGCCGCTCCTCTCCAGCCGCAATATGGATACAATGAAATCAACCTCAACTTTTCCAACCTGTCGAATCACATTATTATTAACGAACAGGTATGTGTTTCTTTATTCGTATGTTATCTCATCAATTATTCTCTTTAAACTGTATAGGCCAGTGCATGTATTTGTGTGAATGTATTGAGTTGTGAAGCCATTTAATTTTGAAGTAGAGTCTTTAGGAGTAACCTATCGAACCTCTACCCGAAATGTATTGTATATTTTTAGATTACCTTGTTTCAAGCACATCCGCAATTGAAGCAGTGTGTTCGACCGGCAATTGAGCGAGCTGTACAGGAGATGATGGTTCCAGCCGTTGAACGTGCCATCAAGATTGCGTTGACTACTTCAGAACAAATAGTCAAAAAGGTTTGTCTGTCTCTGTTTAGTGTGACGACACTAAGTTAGTGACAGAATTGTAGAGAAACATGTAAATTTTGTAGCTTTGATGTTGAGCAGAATTTTAATTGACTTGTACTGATCCAGTATATAATGCACATTGCACAAGGCTTATATTATATCATTGATGGTGTAAACTAAGCTGTAATTAGCTGTTGTTATATTTGATGTTGCAGCTAAAATACAAAACATACATATCTATCTTGTATCCATCCTTCTAATTTGCTGATTTGAGACTGTTAAATTATGTATTATTTTCTTTACTAATTTCCCATCTGTTTAAGCGTTGTATCACTGTTTTTGCACAAACAGTATGCTACAGCATTACCACTCAATATGTCACTTGATTTTTGTACATTAAGTGACTGATCAATGTTGTTTCCGTTGTAGGACTTTGCTCTTGATCCAGATGAGAATCACTTGAGAACTGCCGCTCACAACCTTGCACGTTTCATGACGGCAGGAATGGCTCTGATCATGTGTCACGAGCCCGTTCACGTCAGCATTTGTACGCAGCTCAAAACGTTTTTCTTGACTGCTCTCAGGGTACGTTAAACTTTTTCTGAACCTCATACATTGCTTTCAATGTGTGTTTTCATTAAGACATCAGTTTATATTTATTTGTGAATATTACTAATTATGATCGATCATTTGACCTCCCTGCTGCTCACTTAAAAGGCTGACTATAGGCTCTTCACCGCGGTCCTAGCCAGTCCCTCGCATGTGCTGCGCGGTCTACTACCGCCTACTAAACACACAGGTTATGCTCAAAGATCACGAGCCCATGACCGGGTTATCCCAAATAATGCTGATGGCCTATCTCGCAAAACTTTCCTCCTAAGAATGATCTTTTTTTGGTAAACGTACTGAACTTTCTAATAAGAACACTGGACTTGCTGTATTCTATATATAAACTGTGTAAACCAAAATTCAGTTAGCAATGGGATGAATAAAGGTCGGATATAATTACTTATTTATAATAAATAAATAAGTAATTATATCCGACCCATTGTTATAAGTAAGTATACTTAGTATAGTATACATTGAACTTGGTTGCCGAAGATTCATACTCCCGGGTGCATACGATAAATAATACTTAATGTGTAATCAAAATGAGCGAATCATTCTTCCCATAAAATCTTGCTAGTATGGTTCTCAAATTTTATAATTACTTGTGCCTTATAGAAGAATGCTTATTATTATGGAGTTTTTACTAGGTGACCGTTGATATATACATTAAGCAGCACTAAGAAATTTTGTTAAATGCTCTGAGGTGACTTGATAATATATGCAGTGCTAATGCTAGCAAATATTTTTGAATTTAACTGAGGCTGGAATTTGAAGATTTATTAACATAATAAAACTGACATAATCCACTAGAATTAATTTATTTAGTGTTGAATTTTAGTTGATGGACTATATATTGACTACACGATTTGGTTTATTCATAAATTTCTGTTAGGGAGCTTCACAACAGCAGAAAGACATGATTGAACAGGCTTCCTCAGTTGTAGCTGCAGACAACACAGAGCTTGCCACAGTTTTCCTGCAGAAAACTGCAGTGGAAAAAGCTCTACCTGAGATGGACAAACGACTGAACCCCGTGAGTGTTGTCTTCCTGCGATTGTTCTCCATAATCACACACTTTATAATAATTGTTTTTCCCAGCTGAGTATCATAACAACTCCATTGGCACTTTTTCCAGTGCCAATGGAGTTGTTAACATCTTATCACTTGTCTTTTGGAAAAAATGTTCTTCTGTTGTGAAATCACAGCTTGGTTATATACAGGGTGAGGCATAAAAAGAGACCCCCTGCGTTTTTTGCTAATATTGCGGTCAGAAGTAGGAATATTTAAAGAAAATTGTAAAGGCTGAAAGGCAATTCATATTTAGGCACAACTATCAAATTTTATAAAAAATATTAAAACAGGACAATAGTTATTCAACCTTTAGTGACATTGCCCACTGTTTTTTGATGGTTCAAAAATGCTTCACAGTTTTTTGCTTATATTTCCGCCAAAAATAAATATTATTTAATGAAATTTCCCAGGCATAAAAAGGCAACTAATACTCACATATAGTGATGAAGTTTTATTGAAATATTTAAAACACAACAAAAGTTACAGCACTTTTACTTGTAAAATTGGTTACATTACATTTTTTAAATCATCGGAATACAGTAGGTGGACTCACTAAAGATGCTTTAACTTGTGTTGCCCTTGAAATAGTTTGATAAAATTTGGTCGTTGTATGTAAATCTGAATTGCCTTTTAGGCTGTAGAATTTCATTTAAAGATTTTAATTTTTGGCGGAAATCAAAGCAAGAAACTGTTAAACGTTATTTGAACCATCAGAAAACAGTTGGTGACGTCACTAAAAGTTGAATAACTTCTGTTCGCTTAGAAATATTGTGATGGAATTTGCTAGTTGCACGTAGATATGAATTGCCTTTCAGCCTGTAAAATCGTATTTTAAAATGCCCACTTTCGACGGAAATACTGGCAAAAGACTTAGGAGGTCATTTTATTAGCAAAAAACTGTGAAACATTTTTGAACCATCAAAAAGCAGTGGGTGACGTCGCTAAAAGTTGAATAACTTTTGTTCTATTTTAAATATTTTGGTGAAATTTGGTAATTATACGCATATATAAATTGTCGTTCAGACTATGAAATTTTGTTTAAATATTCCCACTTTTGCCAAAAATATTTGCAAAAAACATAGGGGGGTCTTTTTTTGCCTCACCCTGTATGTATTTGCACATGATGCTATGGTGAAATAATGATATTGTGTGAATGCCAATTTAAGCTGTATATTTTGATTTTGATAAATGTTGCGTTAATTCACTCAAAATTGCATCTGACTGATTGGGCTGTGACGCATGTGACAGGACTATGAAGCGAGGAAGATGGCTCGAAATGAAGGACGTCGTTACTATGACACTGCCGTCTTAAAGTACCAGATGGATCGCATGCCAGAGGAGATTCGCTTGAAGCAGGGTGGCTTTGGTTCTCATCAGCTGACCATCTATGATGAATTCGCCAGCAGCATACCTGGATTCCTTCCAACAACAGCTGTCGAAGGAAACTTACAGGCTTTACCTTACATGATGAAATCTGCTCAGGTGAAAACTGCATTCTGTGGGTGTTTTCTGCATATTCAATAACTTTTCTGTGTCCAGTAGGGACTAGCCAGATTTTCCAAGTACCAAAGTTTTATGTTCAACCATTTGTTTGTATATGGCATTTTCCGAGGTGAATAGTGATCAGCTACATAGATGTAATCCACCAGATGAGTGTTATTTCAACACTGAAGCATACGAACAGATAATGTAGCAATGGGATGTCATCTGATTTGTCTGTTTTTGCAAGTAGTAATTTTCTGGGCAGCTATGATAAAGTCAGTGTTTGTTTAGCTTCTCATGCCTGAGTAAACAGAGAAGTCTGTATGGTTGGGTGCATGCAACACGATCCACTAGGATTGAATGGGGCTTGCTGTGTCATTGGAGAATGTTTTTTGTTTAAAGCAATTTGGAGCGGAAGAAATGGTCCAAGTCTACGACAAGGTCGGTCGTGACATTGAACAGCACTTTGTACAGTTCGTCAACTCGCCACTGATGAACTCGATGAGAACTCTCCTTGAATACATCCTTCTAGTACGGAACTCTGTGCGAGACATCAATGCCGCCCTTGCACTCCTTCAGCGTGCTGTCGAGGGCATGCTGGAAGGGATGATGCTGACTCACTGTGATCCAGAGACAATGGCCCGATATCGTGACAGTCATCTGGTTGTATTGAAGACTTTGCAAGATCCACGCGTGTATGGTCCGCAGTGGACTAACAAACAAGTCACAAGGTATAAAAAGCTGAGGATAATTTGTCGTCTCAGACTTGTGGTTGAGTGGCTTTCATCGATTTATTATGTTGCATGTGCCTAGTGACAGCAAAGGGATGGTGCAACTTGAAATGTGCCTTGTGCATGTTGGATTAGTTGTGTTAATGCTGTAAAGTGCGTTGATGTTAATGCTTGTTATCAAGACTAGCAGTGTTAAGACTAAGACATGAGAATTTGGTTTAATCGTATTGCACCCTGCAAGATTTACTTTTCTGTACTCTCATTACTATTTCCTATGTTGCATATTCCTTGTGCTTTTTTGTAATTACTTAATGCTTGTATTATAGTCGTGGAAGTATTCTTGTTTCATTGATTGTGTGTATGTGCTTGTTAAGTTGTTTGGATCAATAAATGGTTATCTTAACTTAAGAACCCTACCAAGTCTAAGTGGGAGAAAGGAGATCTCAGTAGAAGCTGAAACAGAGAACAGTGAGCACTGTTTGAGAGGTGCCGTATGACTAATGGAAGCCTGATCCAGGTTGCCGGACTCTGGAGAGTACGGTTCGGTATTGTTTAAGAGTGGGCCACCAAGACAAACTCTTCAACGAGTTATTGAAGTAAATAATTAAGTTTTTGGCTATGGAATGTTGTTATGCTGTGTCCTTGTAGATATTACAGCATACTGGAGCATTTATTCAAGTTAATTCCTGGGTGTACGGATGCAGTTTCCGGATGCAGATTTTGAGAAAGGATGTGCAATAGACGAATTGTTGTATTGTTTGAGTGCATTGTTTTTTTAGATGCTTGATTGAATGCCGAGACGAACTACGCTACAGCATAGATGCAGTCGACTGCCTTATACGTAACCAACTCGTTGTCGTACAGCAGTATGATCTCCACCTGGCACAGCTCGTTGAGAATAACGTCAGTCCGATGTTGGTTGCATTTGTCATGCAGCTGATTCAGCGATTCTGTCTGGACACCGACAGAAGTGGACAGGGTGTGCAGGAGGTAGGCATATACATCATAACATTATTACTATGTAATTATATATTATGTTACATGGAATGTTAATATGGTATGTGTTTTTGTGGGGCGTGGTAGTGTAGTGGTGAAGGGCGCCGCCTTGCAGGTTCAAATTCCTCCCATCGTGTAGGGACCTTTAGCAAGTGCTTCAGTCACAATTGCTCAAGTGCTTCGGCGTGTAAAACTCCGACACACCTTCGGGCTGTAGTCGGGACCGCCTCTGAATAGTAGTGGACTACATTACACAAAAGTAAACAAACATTTCAAATATTATTTTTTACTTTCAGGTGGAGCCAGGATATCCGAAGTCGACAGCCGAAACCTGGCTGGGATGTGCCAAGGAGATGTCCAAATGAAGACTTTTGTCATCTGCAACTTGATAAGCTGATACGGTTGTAATGATCTGCAAACCCACATCTAAAAGACTGTGATGAACTCTGGAAGCTGGACAGTTTTATTCTTACAAGATTTTAACTTTGAAGGGACAACAATATTGGAATGCTTTAATTCTTTTAACTTTTTAGATGTCATTTATATAGACTACGTGCATTGAATGAGACTGTGGAAGCAATGGGTACGAATAATTGGTTTTCATTCGTTTGCTATCAAAAGTCTATCAACTTTTAGAGCTCTTAGTCTTAGTTCACATGATGTCATACGTCTTCATTCATGATGTCTATAAGAATAATTTAAAATTAAATACTAAAATGGTTCAACTTTAGTCAGATATCTGCCAGAGAGTTAACCCACAGTAGGCCTATATATAATTACACAGTACGTCGACTCACATTGCTGTCTGTTGACTATTGTTTGTTTCTAAAAATAGCTGTTTTCCTAAAAATAGCTGCACAACTCCCTCCATTCTGGAACATTATAACCCAGCTGAACCTCAAGTTACAAAATGGCGGACGCTTAGAAAATTCGTCACACATTCTGACTGTGGCAGCGGCCATAAGTCGACGTACTGTGTAATTATATATACTGTGGTAAACCTATATATCCACAGGGTATGCATACCCGTAGCAGGCACCCGTCCCAAGCCCGGATAAAAGAGGAGGGTTCTGCAATTGGCTTTGAAACCCACACAGGTAAACACACTGAGCAACAGAAGCGACACAGCAAATGCATTCTACAACTCTAGATTTGAGTGGAGAAGCTGTGTTGTGTGCAGAAATGGATGGGAAGGAGAGTTTTAGTCGGTGGGAAACAAGGTAGACCCCCAAACTAAGTGACTAAAAATGTGTTGGGTCAGTAAACCGTAACTGCAGTGATCTTGGCATGCGTTTGTGTACATAGCAATCTGTAAAAAATTGTTGACCCCCCAATGATTTGTACATGCATAGCACCCCTTCAAGAGATCTACTCAGAGGCTCTCCCAACCAAGGGTTAACAGTCTGAGCAGAGCATCAAATGAGAATGAATGTGCAGACGGAGCATGCCTTCCAGATGGTACCAATCGCAGAATGATCCATGTACTGCATGGCGGACATATCCAGATTTCTTGTCCAGTAGCCCAGCACACTAAACACTGCAACGTTGAGCCCCAAGTTGGGCCCCCAACTCTATTCGCACCATTAAGAACTAACTTCATTCTATTTATTCACACATTTCTATACTGCCCCTTCAAATCTCCTACTACTCAGAAGCTGTCCCGACTACAGCCCGGAGGTGTGTCGGAATTTCCACGCCAAAGCGCCACGAGCAATTGTGAGTGAAGGACTTGCTCAAGATCCTTACGCGGCAGGTGGGATTCGAACCCGCAACCCTTCGGTTACAAGGCGGCGACTTTCACCACTACACTACGGCGCCCCACGAGTACCAAATCTATCTGTCACAGAGCCCACAACTTTACTCTCACACAAATCGATGTTTCAAAAGGGATAGAAATGCTATTCAGTCACATGCTAAATTACATGAAATTACTGTAGCTAACTTTCTCAGGTTGTTTCTCCAAAGAAATTCCTGTAAGCCTAAAGCCCTTCAAAAGGAGTACACTTTAAGAAGTGCTACAGAAATCTCCGAATGACTGAATCGAATCAGATTTTGGTAACATAATTGAGAAAGTAAAAGAATCTGAGAGGCCAGACAGAGCCAGAAACCAGTCGTGCAAGTCAAGAAGGTTTATAACAAATTCCGACTCCCTTCCATTCTCAGTCGGTGGATCTCTGAATCCTTATATGCACAACTACAAAACCGAAGCCTACAACTATCTCCTTCTGGGTTTTGTAGGCGCCTGAAGACTATGCTGTTTGCCAATGGCTCTGCCCCACTGGGTCGGGAGCGCCTCTGTTGAGTTCACTCTAAGAGGCGCTTTATAAATTGACACTTACTTACTTACTACTGCTTATTTATTCACATGTTTCTATACCGCCCCTTCAAGTCTCCTACTACTCAGAGGCGGTCCCGACTACAGCCCGAGGGTGTGTCGGAGTTTACACGCCGAAGCGCCATGAGCAATTGTGAGTGAAGGACTT
>JAQFXW010005616.1:0-10296 GCA_034693945.1 Dendrobaena attemsi
AGAGCCTGGCACGCTCTGAAGCTGCTGGTCATAGCAGAGGAAGTGAAAGATGCCTCGACAGTTGAAGTGCAAGAGCCTGAGCAAGTTGTCTGCTGAATCGGTTCATCTGGTGTACAACCGTCGACTGCTGGAGATGATGTATTCACTGTTGCAACGTTGCAGAACTCAGCCTTTGGTTCTGTGTTGAAGAGACATGAAAGTTGAATATGGCTACTCGTCACAGAGATGAATATATTTTAACATAGTATATGACACAAGAGCAAAATTCAATGCAATTAACAGGAAAGCCTGTACGCAGATGTGAGCCTTTGAAGAGTCAGGAGAAGTATATGCATTATGCAATATACATTAGTACAAAACAGTTAACTGGTCTGAATGCAGGAGACACGAACTACTATGTTTAGAATAGGTCCATGCCTTTTAGACTAGGCAGCTACGAAATAATCTGTTCTGGCAATTAGTATGCATATTAGGAGCATTTGCCCTTAGTATAAGAGAGCAGACTATTAATCATAACATAAGTTAATGGATGTCATAATGATAAATCGTCGATAAAGGGATAATTTGCCTACTTAAGCAAAAAGTGCCTACAATTGGATAGTTGCACAGCGCGTATAGCATAGATAAAATTGTGACATAATAACGTAAATTGAATGATAACAGTAGCGACTACTTACGACAGACAGGGCAGCACTGGCCTTCAACTTTGACCAGATCACCCTGTACAAATAATTAAGAAAATACATATAAGGATAATGTGACTAAAACAACCACTAAATGGTTTGGGCATTTGTATTCTATTTTTAAAAGTAAGTGCTGTATTTATAATGCATTCCCAAGAGAACAGAAGATAATTATTTATAGTCTGTTGAAAGTGTTGACCAAGTCACAAAAGTCTTCTTCAGTTTACATTATGTGACGACTTCTTGACTAGACACTAAACGTGACTATAATTACATTCGTAACCCCTTAGCTTTCAATTTATGTACCAAGAATCTATAACCATAACCATAGCCATAACCACACTTTTATTGCACCAATGCATAAGTTTAACAATGCTATACATGTATGTATGCAGCTCTGATGGGTGTGGGCCTATGTATTGTGCCAGGATAATTCCAAAAGTGAGCCCTGCATGTGCTTCAACAAGTTGTTGAGTTTCTTATCATTTAAATTTCTCTAAAATTTCACACTGTTTATAGCCTAAGTTGTTCTTAGATGCTGAAGTAATTATTTAAGGCTGCCTATCCACAGTTAAACGATGCTTACAGAACAAGTCAAGTCGCAGTTTTCTTGGAGATTCTGGCAAGTAACGCCGCCCTGCATACAAGTGCAACTCATGCATGCAAACTTCGGATCGGTCCAAACGCTGTCGATATCGTAAACTGTTCCTCCATATGAGCCTGTGAAAAACAGAGATGAATTATCATTTACGTATTTGAAATATAAATTAGACATACTAGAATGATAACTTTAGCTTGGAAATAACCTCCCTTTCAATCAAAACTGGTTAATGTCAAAGTGATGCTACGATGAATCTGAGGAACATCGTACATTCGAAAGTTCATCAAGGAAACAACACAGTTGATGTCAAATTCCAAATTGAGCCTTTTAGTGTAGGTTTAAGCCAAGAGTTCCATTTATTTTATGAGCACCACAGGTAGGTCACCTACAGTAGGCCTATAGTGTGGGGCCTGGTAATGTAGTGATGGTGTTCGCCGCCTAGTGATGGGAGGATCGAAGGTTCGAGTTCACCTCACACCACTGCGTAAGGACCTTGAGCAAGTCCTTCCCTCGCAACTACTCTTGTTTATAATAATAGATAACACACAAATATGAAGAATCTAAGCTCTAAGATTGAGTCCCCTATGTAGACTCAATCTTCATTCGCCAGATGACGTTGTAAATGAGGCGCTTATGCGTATCAACTCCGACTGTGCATCAGCACAGCAATCGGGAGCGCCTCTGAGTAGTCGTGGACTTGAAGAGGCGCTATATTAATATCTAAAATGAATGACAGCATAAAATGTTTCGAGTTGCAGTCACCGCATAGACTATATAGCAAGCAAGAGATCATCATCATCATCTGAGTTTATTGCTCCAAATTCACAAAAACAAATTATGCATAAACCGTTCATAATAATGGGATGCAATGGGTATAGTCAAAAGGAATAATGTTCCGCTTAATTAGGGTTACCTATACAAATTACAACACAAACATGAGAATAAAAACCAGAGAAAACAGACTCAGCTCGTCTGTTAAATGAAGATAGTTAGCTTAACTAACTTCTACAGTAAGACAAAACCAGACTATGGTGATGATGATTGGAATATCAACATACAAATATAATGGCATCAAATATCAAGAACGTAACCTACATTTATCTGTTTTCTGTGGCTGCAATCCACTTGTACATGGCGTTGTTGGAGCTTGACCTGATGTAGTAGTAGAAGATGAAGTCGTGCCAGGTGGTTGTGTAGTTCCCGGTGCAGTTGTCTCTTTGATCTCTGCTGGCGGTGTTGTAGTACCAGGTACTGTGGTTGCTCCTGTACCAGGTACTGTGGTTGCTCCTGTACCAGGTACTGTGGTTGCTCCTGAACCAGGTGCTGTGGTTGCTCCTGTACCAGGTACTGTGGTTGCTCCTGTACCAGGTACTGTGGTTGCTCCTGTACCAGTAAATTTCATGTTATTGCCATCAACACTTTAAGTAAAATAACATCAGCATTTGACAGTAGCATAACTATCTAATTGAGAATGCACATTTCTGAGTAATTATTCATGTTTCCAAGAAGGAAACATTCTATCTGACGACAATAATTGACAATCTCTACACTAACTGTAGGTTCATTGACAAGTTAGGTAATTAGGCTCAATTTCCATTTTAATTTTGAACAATTCTCTCAATTAGTTTAGAAAGAAACGAATAATGGCAATGGACCAGTAGTGGGGCAAGATCAGTAATATAATTATACACATTTTAAAGAATAGTGTTTTCTCGGTTTAAACCAAGGAAGATTATCTATCTCTATCTATATATCTATTCTATACTATAATTATTACTTGATGCGTATAATTATCGATTCATCAGTCATATTATAAAGCATATAATACTATATTATTGTATTTCCCAGCATAATATAGAATAGTGTCTATATTCAAAATATACATATATATTATACTTGGGTTTGATTTATAGAAGTGTGAAATAGTAGGCCTACAGTTTACCTGGGATGCATGCGTACACTTGAAGTCGAACTGAGAATGGAAGGTCACTTATAATCGCATCTAGAAGCAGAACTTGGATTCCGTAGACCGATATTCCACTTTCCGTGCCAGTAGCAAAAGACAATTTTCCTGAAGTGACATCAATGGCTTCGCCACCTTTGTACGGTTCGAAGGCACCATTCTGCGCTGTCTGGACCATCACAGACACACTAGCTACATTTCCGGAGAGAACCAGGCCTTCCAATAATGTCGGCTGAGTGCTGGTTGGTGGCGAGAGGACAATCGTGATGGCAGGTTCGTCTTGTTCAGTCGCTGACCAACCTTCTGCTGCCGGACCTCTGAGCGATGACGGACTGCCAAGAGTGGAGGGACTGAGTTCAATTCTGCTGTCTGGAAGCGTCGTTGCATCAGTCATAACGTCTGAGCAAGTTCCTTTAATAAGATAAACAATACTCTATGATCTTCATGTGATGTGAGAAGCAGCGAACCAATTCCAACCACTACAACAGCTTTATAGTCAGTAAAAGAACACCCATCACTATATTCATCGTAAATACTACACTAAACTTTCACCATATTGAACAAGTCTGCATCATGAGTATCTTTGAACTGCGAATTCAATGAATACATCTATTCTATCCCTAGTTGCATTACTCCCTATGATAGCTGTAACCTACGGTTAATTAAATCACTAATCAGTATCACTTTCTTATCGCCTTATTATCCCTTCTAGAAATTACCTTAAATCTTGTTCTATTTGGCCTATTTCTACATCTGTGGCGAATGCACCGAACCTGAGAATTAGAATAATATTTTTACAATTATCTCTGGTGTTTTGCATTTACTAGTTCGCTTTGTTTCACTTCACCCTTGTCATGGTTCAGATGTCTGTAATGTACGAAAAGATCTGATTCTTAGTTCTACATTTTTGTGTGACAATATTTGTGATAGTCCAGTAGGTTTTTCTGAAAAAGTAGAAGCAGAAATTCTTGCCTAGCGGAGACGTGGTGGTTCCTGCCGTTGGTCCTGCAGTGGTTGTACCTGGCAACGTGGTACTTGCCAATGTTGTACCTGGCAACATTGTACTTGCCAATGTTGTACCTGGCAATGTTGTTCCTGGTAATGTGGTACTTGGCAATGTCGTGAAGTCAATGCCTATAAAATAATTAAATGAAAACAAATCATTCAGACTGGGCTACTATTTCATTAATGGCAACTAACTACATATAAATAATGGTATGGGCTTATATCAATTTATGTTATTTGAAAACCTGATGAAAACAGAGATGAATCCAATGCATGTTTAAACTTTTCCACTTATTGTACTCTGTCAGTGCTAGTCCCACGAATGGATGCAAAAGGAGGTCAACGATACTGATACCTCGTTATAATACAATATCGTGAAACTGCAAAACAAACTGATATTTAACTAAACTTGCAACTACTACAAATGCCTTTTTAATACTGAAAATGCCTTTTAAAAGCATGGCTAACCTGTGGTAAATGGTGATGATGGATGCATAGTAGTCGATGCAGTTTCGAATGGAGGCGGCGTGGGTGACATTGTTTCGGTGCTGTACTCATAGTTTGGAGTGGTTGTGACAACTCCTACAAATCCAAAGCTTACGATGCAATACGGTAATTTTCGTTCTAACAATTCCGAAAAATAACATTTCATAAGAAGTCTTATAATTTCTTGTTGTGGATCTCTACAGTTGCCTCCAACCAATGGCTCTGGTTACTGAAGAAATGCTCTATCATATCGGTGGAGACAGTAAACTTTTCTAATTCTGTAAACAAGCCTAGCAAATTACATAAGTAAGTCAGCAAGTTTACCTATTGTTGTTGTTGTTGTTGTTGTTGTTGTTGTTGTTGTTCCAGTGGTGGTTACAGTTTCAGTCAAAGCTAAAAATACAAAACAATAATGTCTCTGAAGCAGTTTTATGTAGCCCTTTAAGATTTATGCTATCTTACGAGGTACCGACAAAAGCCATTAAATAGGCATTGGCATAATTATACTAGAGCAGCCCTTGAAACAATGACACTGTTTTGAACAGAGCTAACCTATGTGTACAGTGTAAAGCAGATAATTATAACTTCAAAGTAATGAATTGATATGCCTAACAACTGCAGGTTCAAAAATAAAAAATGTTCAGTACTGCTAGAAGAAGAACTACATCAGACTACTCACTCAGCAATGACAAGAAATAGTTAAAGATTAATTATTTAGTCAATAGTGCCCATATTGAAATCTCACCTTTGAATTCTAACAAAATCTTGGCTGTAGCAGAATTAGTTGCAGTAGCCCTAGTTCTTTTGGCAGTCAAACAGAGAGTCACACTTGACTTGTTTTAATGCCTTATAAAGTTGTTTTATTAAGTTAATAATTAGGGTAAGTACTAACGTGGTGATGCATTGGTGGTTGCAGCAGTTTGAGATGGAACTGTTGTAGGTGTAGCTGTTGGAGATGACGTAGTAGTGGTTGTTCCTGCAACATCTGAAACAGCAGGCATTTTAAAATGTATTTTATATATTAAAGCATAATTGTTGTATATATAACAGCTTTGAACGTTCATATGACAATTGGCTCTTGAAGAGGTTTTGGTTAATTAAGTTCAAATCAAATCATTTTTATTGCAACCCCAAAACAAGCATCCCATGATATGCATTCTGAACATTAAAAAGGAAAATACCATCCAGGGCAGCAAAGGGAACCCAGAAGAGACGAAAAGCAGGGCCCCATACCATTTAGATCAATTCAAAAGCAAAAATAAATGGCAGAATCCCATTTTGAAAGATAACAAAAAAACAAAAAAACAATTAATACAGGAAAACTTAACTAAAGCCTTAAATATCACCTTAACTAGTGTGGTGCATAGATTTCATTATAAGCTATGAGTGCTAGTTACACAAGAGAGTTAGAAAGTAAGTGAGTAGTACTGAGTACGTAGTCTCTTTTTAAAAAGAAATACATTGTTGGATATGCGTATTTCATGAGGGATTAGATTCCATAGTTAACGGCATACAGGTGATGCATAAATTGTAAAATGGCATTTCTCAGCAAGGCATTCCTTCTATCTGAAGAATGGAAGAAGAAAGACAAAATAACCGAACTCTACACAGGATCTCAAATGGTTGTGAGAAGTTCAGATAACTCCCATTCATGAATTGGTTATGATAGTGTTTATGAAGCAGTATAAAGTAATTACATACATGGACAGTTTCAATAGTCAAACATTTAAAATGTTTTGCAAAGACATTTCACAGAAAATGGAACCAATGTTTTTGCTACTATAATTAGTAGGCTACGGTTGTCACTTGTTTTGATGAAAGAATTCAAATTCTAACTGTGCACTATAGAGGACAATACGAATTCTGGCCCCTTAATGTGAACACGCACAAAGCTGATGAAGCACAATAATCTGAACCTACCACACATCGATTAATAGCACTTTGTAATAGGTTCTATCATTACGGCATATTATTTTAATGTTTATCTTATTTTAGAACATGCTCAAAACGTACCACTGATGCAGGCGTAAACGTTGAGACGAAGGGCATACGGAAGATCACTCATAACGGGCTGTAGAAGCACTAACTGAAGTCCGTACAATGGGATTCCCTTGTCTGAGCCTTCACCAAATGAGAGTGTTCCTGAGGTAACATCAACCGGTTCTCCGCCCATGTATGGCTCAAAGTCGCCTGTCAGTGTTTTCTTGACATAGACATTCACATTTCTTACGTTGCCAATGAACTGCAACATCTCCAGTGTTGATGGACTAGCACCATCTTGGCCCGTGAAGTCAATAGTGATGTATGGTTTGTCTGTTTCCTGTGCCATCCATCCTGCAGCAGCTGGTCCTCTGATTGAATCCGGGTTTCCGATGGTAGATGGAGTTAATGTGATTCTGCTGTCTGGAAGCTGAGACGCATCTTGCATGACTTCGGAACATGCTGGACTTATAACAATCATAACATAAAGAAGTGTGTTGTGGCTCAAGCAGCTTATTACTGTTATGGACAAATACTCATAGAATACCAGTCTTCCTGTTGGCTTTGAGCGATGACGAGCTTTGACAAGTTAAAGAATAATAGAATTTACAATGTCTACTTCAAAATCTGCTCTGCAGAATTCTTAGAACAGCGAATATTTAGAACAACATTCAAAGCTAAAAAAATTGAAGCATTTGCCAATAAACTTTTGCAATATTCTGTCTGTATTCTTACCGGGAGGACTGATGGTTGTTCTTGGTGCAATAGTACCCGGTGTTGTTCCTGGCGGCATTACTGAAACACACATTTTGTAACGATACAAAACCTAAGTATAACAAGTATTTGGTTTAGGACAGATAAGAAATTTCCTATTAACTTATACAACATAATTAGTTCATAGGAAACTAATTTGTGCCTATACAGGCTGAGGGGAAAATGCCATGAAATCTGCAATTTTAAACAAATAAGAATGAAATAATTGACATTTCAAATAATGTCGGCTCAAACAGCTTATTACTATTATGGACACCTACTCGTAGGAATACCCGTTGTAGCCGGCGGCGCAGATGACGTGAAAATGGTACTCCCTGTAGTAACACAGAAAATATATTTGTTAGGCATTTTTGAGGCAATTGATTTACATTTATAGAATCGTCAACAAATAATGTACACTGCATGACAGACTGACAGTGAACGTGTATATAATTCATATTGGTAAGCTAATTACAGGTACAGTCTGCCTATACCTCAGACAATAGTGTTTTAAAACCTTGTTAACTCTTTGTTCACTGACTATCTAAATAACCAAAGTAATGCAACTAGTTTGACTCCTAACAGAGTTTCTTAATCTTAAATACTAGATGTATGTCAGTATAAATTTTAAATATTGGAATTCGATCATCTGAGCTATCAACACTCAAAATCTTACAAAGAGTCGCCATAGACTTTCAGGCACCAAAATCATGAAGCAGCCAAGATCACTGGGCACGCTGGTCATAAGTTGTGCCATTAATGAAATCTGCTAGTAACCAGCTATATACTGAGATGGATCTAACAACCGTCAACAATGTTAACTTAAGCAATCCATGCAGAAGAAAGTAGTGTCTCAACCATGTAAGACAATAATGAGAAGTTACTGTAAGTCTTACAACAATAACAAGCAAGGTCGATTTCAATTTACCTGTTGAAAATGGTGTGGTTGACGAATACACGAACTCAGGTGTTGATTCTGTAACTATGTCGCCTTCTGTAGGAAGTCCAGTTGCTGAAAAATGTTCATTTAGCAGTTGACAGGTTTAACCATTTAAGTGACTCAACTTCGCTATGCCGATAATAGAAGGTAACAGAGAGCTGTATGTTCTCATCTTACATCAGCTGACTTGCTAGACCGACTGGAAAAATAGAATGAATGTGAATGTCATAGAAGCTGCTGCTGACGAATAGAATAAGGAAATGTATGATAGGCTTAATAGATAAGAGTTTATCTCATAACGAACGCAATGTGCAATATCAAACAGAGCTTTAGTATAAAATAGGACAAAATTTAAAAAGTTTTGACTATTAGAGTTATTTTGCATGCTTTTTTTTATTGTAGAAGAACAATTTCAAATATTATATCCGGGATATTTGATGGTGCTATTAATAGAAATATGCGATGTAGCGAATTATATATGTCCGTGTAATGTATATGTAAGATGACATCTATAGCTTACTGGTAAATGATAAGGTCGTAGCAAGCAATGTGCTGAAGCCAGTGGTAGTTCCAGGGCTGAATGGTGTAGTGGAAAGTGGAATGGCTAACGTAGTTGTAGTTGCATTTGCTGCCTTTATGCAGTATGGACAACATCTGTCTGGCGTGAACACCTGTCTTTCGTCGGGCTGGCACTCTAAACATTGCATCACCGTCTTGATAATACTGCCAACGCCATCAATCGTTAGTGCACATTCGTAGGATTCGCATAACCCAACATGCCAAAATGAGCCAATCTACAAAATAGGAAAAGTTGATACAATTTCCGTTACATTCAGCATTTGAAATTTATGAGCCAGCTTATTGTGTGAAAATAATTTGCTGTCTTGGAAATTCAAGAAGTTGAGTAGAGCACAAATCTTTGATTAATTTCAGCACTGTTTTGATTAGCTTGAAAATGATTGATTACTTGAGTTATCCAAGTCAGAACAAAAGTGGCTGTTTAATTAGTGTCTATGGGCTTTGCAATGTGCCGCAATAGCATGAGTTTAAATATAGAACAGTACAAGCAACTAACTAGAAGAAATCATTCAGTTAACAAATTCGGGCAATAGACAAAAAAGGCCAATGATATAATTACTGTAATCGGTGTCTATAGTTCTTTACCAAGTTCACCAGTATCTTTTAAAGAGGTGCACCTAATAATTCACCTCTAGTTATAAAGTTATTCATTATATGTAACATAGTTTCAAAAGTACATAAAGTAGCTCTTTGATACAACTTCCCAATGTGCAAAAAGAGAAAGAAATTATTCAGCATATGAATAGCAAGAGTTATAGGAGTCTAATAGCAGATATTGTACGCATTACCGTAGACATGACAGCATAGCCAGTTACTATCGTTATCCTTTTATTCATGGCTAACGTTGTTAGGCATCTGGAAACCGGCTTACTGCAATACTGCATTTTATGTTTGACCAAAACCCCAACTTACCGGCTTCTCGTCATTTTCAAACATGCAGTGTGCATCGTTGGACACGCAGCGACAGCAGATTCCATCCTGAAGATCGGTGTTAAGCATTGTCTTGCCCTGTGCACTGCAATCGGCAGACGTTATACCGCAGTACTCGGAGCATGACTGTGTACCGTTGACGCAACTGCAGAGCGTGCAATCGCCTGTCGTCCATCTGTCGTTGTTGGCGTACATGATACCATTCGCGAAGCAGTTGCATTGCGGCTGTTCAACGCAGGCTGATCCATTCCACAGCATTCCTGCGGCGCAAGCGCATCCAGCAGTGCAGAGTGCCATTTCGCAGACGTGATTCGGTTGTTGGCAAGTTTTCTCGCACGGACATTGTTGGAAGACACGGCCGTTCGAACACGTTTCT
>JAQFXW010005617.1:0-10296 GCA_034693945.1 Dendrobaena attemsi
GCGCGGAGGTGTGTCGGAGTTTACACGCCGAAGCGCAACGAGCAATTGTGAGTGAAGAACTTGCTCAAGGTCCTTACCGGGCGGGTGGGATTCGAACCTGCTACCTTTCGGTTGCAAAGCGGCGACCTTCACCACTACACTACCGCGTCCCACCTCGCGTTGTGAGGTTAAGGAAAGGGCTTTCGAATCTGTAATCCCTTCGTGCTAATTCTACAGAAAAATACCTCCCGAGTATGATTACACGCTATAATTATGACAGATCGGAAGTTGTAAGTTTGTACTTATATTTTTATATCAGAATAGTCATTCGTCTTGTTTATCATTGTTATTTTAGCTGATTTTTCGTTATACAATCTTGTCCCGATTATTTTGGACATATCCTCCATCTCAAAATTCTCTTAACTCCCATCACCCCAATACTTATCAAAATATGCATAGTAATCGGCAAGGGCGTATTTAGGGTGGTTTACGGGTTCAAACCCCCCCGAAATAATTTTTGTCCATGTATTTTTTTAATTGTTTTAGGTAAACCTTCCCGGCACCCTAACCCTAACTAGCCCTAATCCTAGCCCTAGCCCTCCTTACCCTAACCCAAAAACCCGAGAAAGAAACCCGAAATCTGCAAAAATTGTTGTGAATGACTAAAAAACGAAAAAAAGATCATCAGCTTTTTGGCGACTTGCAGAGCAATAATTTCTGAACACCCCGAAATCAGTTTCTGGTAATCGGTTAAATTAATTATGTTTATAGGCGGTGTATAAACATTATGAGAAATAACTGTTGTCGTGTTTCATTTTCCTCTTTATTTTTGGTTATAGAGTTTATTTCGTGTTTGAAAATAGACACGTTGGACCTAATTGGATCAATTGGAACATGTATACAGTCCTGCTTAGTGTAACAACCGGGGTCTACATGGAACTCTGACAACCTATAAATAAACAACACATTCCAATCTCTTATGCATTCTGACCAACAGCTCCACTCAAACCTAAATAAAATGGAAAATACACTTAGTAAGCGCTAACACCCAGCAAAGATAAGTTTGCATGTCTGTCTGTCTGTGTGTCTGTGTGTCTGTCTGTCTGTCTGTATGTCTATCTGTTTGTCTGTTTATATCTATCGTTAAAATGCTTATCTTTTGTCTGTCCGTTCTTGATTCCATCTGTCTGTCTGTCTGTCTGTCTCTCTATCTTTCGAGCAATCTGTCTGTTTGTCTGTCTTTGTGTCCATCTGTCTGTGTTTTTGTACGCCTGCCTGTCTGTCCATCTGTCTATTTGTCTGTCTGTCTCCTTGTATGTATTTATTTCTGTCTGCTTGTCTGTCTGTCTATCTGTGTGTCGGCGAAACTGTTAGTAGACCAGTGTCTAATTGATCGCCGTATCAACCGGCCGCGCGACCAGCCTTCGCAATGACTACTACACTGGACTACTGACTGTATGTCTACATGACTGTATGTCTGAATGTCTACATGATTTCATGTCTGCATGTGCGTCTATCCATGTGCCTGTGCCTCCCGGTATATATAAATAAATAAATATATATATATATATAATATATATATATATTGGTCGCCGTATTTGTCTGTCCTTCCGCCTGTTTGGTTGTATATCCGTACGTCCGTTCATCTGTCTGTCTGTCCGTCTCTTTGTCTGGCTGTCTGTCTGCCAATACGTGGGACCTGGAGAGGAAATTCATTTGCCGTTGGTCGCTGTCTCTGTGAAAGAAGTGCTGAACCAGATTGCCTTGTTTATATATATGTATAGCGGTCGTCCGCCGCTGACAGAATACATCACTTTCTTCAATTTCAGTTGAAGGAAATCGGACCCAGACTCAGTCAGATGAAGGAAGTGTATCTCAGCTTATTTGGCGCCATCAGTCACGTCCTTGTGTTGCCTGCATGTCACCTTACATACATCCGACCATATCCCACCGCGTAAGGACCTTGAGCAAGTCCTTCACTGACAATTACTCGTGGCGCTTCGGCGTGTAAAATCCGACACCCATCCGGGCTGTAGTCAGGACCGTTTCTGAGTAGTAGGAGACTTGAAGGGGCGGTATAGAAATGTGTCAATAAATAAAACAAAAAGATATAATTACACTTAGATATTATGCAAGTGTAAATGTAATAATGTATATTGAAGATGTATTGCATAATTATACGTGGAAATTATACTATATACATTTACATTTTGTAAAATTTATTAAAAATCGTACAAAAATAGTTCATTAGTTAACTTCGATACCAGTTTACTGTCTGCAACATATTTTATATTATATAGGACAAAATATTGAAACTATACAGCAATCATTTCTCAATGCTAATGCTTGACCTATGAGCAGTGGCGTAGCTAGGGTCTTTTGCGCCCGGGGACAATCCCGACATTTGCGCCCCTATCTTCCAAAAACAACTGTTATTTGGTCATTTAGTCAAGGACTTTATTTTCGAAATTGTGCGCCCCTTTCTACGCATAAATAAAGTGATGACCTTTTTTAGTCATCACTTATATTTTCGGAATTTGCGCCCCTTTTCTCGACAAAATCGCGAAAAAGTTATCAGATTTATGCCATTTCCGGAATCAATCGCTTACATTCTCCCGATTTTGCGCCTCCCCCCTCCAGCCCTGCGCCCGGGAACAACTGTCCCCCTCGCCCCTTCCTAGCTACGCCACTGTCTATGAGTCATACATTAAGGCCGTGTTTGGTTTCGACTCCAATAAATTTGTCAATGCATTGATCGGGTCAGATCGTATGTATACAACTATGCATCATCGCTGCAGGGTGTTAGGCGATGACCGTGAACATTGTGAGGTTGTCGACTGCGGAACTAAATGAATTGACTAAAAAATGATTGGTTACCCTCCGAAGTTTAGATTAATAACATGTGATCCATCTTCGGTATTAAGCGTACCGCGTTCCGCATGTTCTCTTACAGAGAGGAGCACTCGGGTTTGCTCGACCTTCTTTGACTAGGTGATGTAGTCCAGTGGTTCTCAAACTTTTGCAGGCAGGGGCTTCTATCCCCCTAGCAGCCGGGCTAAAAATTCATGACTTTCCATTTGCCCCCTCAAAACTATTCTTTCATCCCATCTGACCAGTCTTCCCCCCTATTTCTGAAAATTATACGTTATAAAATATTCCTCCTCCCTATTTTCCACTGGGCGCACTTGCGCCCGCTTGGTATAGGGATAGAAGCCTCTGTTTGCAGGCCACGGACCGGCAATGACCTTTTATTGGAGCTCGCGGACCGCAAACGGCTCTTTAATTAAAAAAGACCTAGGCTAATAGACCTGTTATAGAAAAAGACTATTTTAATTTTAAAGTTATTTATAATTAGGAATGTTTCAATAGTTAATAATGACAGCATTTAACAGTTAAGCCTATATTTATTTCTGATGTGGTTTTCAAGTCCGCCCGAAAACAAATTATATTTAAAATATTGTAGATCATAATTATTTTCGTGTGAACAGTACTTTTCTTTAGCTTGGATGTTTGCTGGAACAGGAAACCAGTCCAGAAATAGGCTTCAGCATCATTTTACTTCGGGCAGAGTATCTGAGCGATAATGCTTAAGTAGGCATTATTATGCAAAATTTTTTAAATTTTGAAGAGAAATTTGAATAAGTTTCGGAAAATTTGAATGATTTCAACATAGTTTAACATTATCTACGCGGACCGGTGATCAGTACTCCGCGGACCGGTGATCAGTATATATGTATGTATGTATGTATTTATGTATGTATGTATGTATGTATGTATGTATATATGGATGCACATACGTAAGTTCCTTGACCTATCTACAAGTTCCTAGATAAAAGTCTATGTCAAAGTTCAACTTGGAGCTCTCTTTTACCCAATCCAGCGGGACCCAATCACATCGCGTTCTCGACTCATTAGTATGCACGCGTGTATTCGCTCGCTTCGTCTTTCGTGCAGTCAATCGTTAATCTGATTGGACGTCGCCAGGAACGATGGATTGGCGTAGAAGTCACAAAAGCCGAGGTCTACAGAGGCGACATCTGTCGCTCATCGGGTCATTCGTTCGTTCGCTAGAGGGCCATCCATCTCTCTCTCTCTCCAGTCGACATAACACACTCCAGCACAGACGACCGGCAAACTTCAAGGTCCTATCGTGACAACAGAACATGCAGGCTGACAAAGGAGATAGGCAGACGGACAGTCAAACAGACACTGTTGACTCACTGACTTACTCACTGACTACGTCTGTGTGCCTAGTTGTTCACGATTGCGTCTGACTGTCTTCTGTATCTGTCATTGTATCTGCCTGTCAGTCTGCCTGCCTGTTTCTACTTTCTGTCTATGTCAATTTTTCTGTATGTCTGTCTATCTGTCTGTCTGTTTGTTTGTCTCAGTCTGTCTGTCTGGAATGATGGATCGGAGAAAAATGAGAAGGAATAAGAGAAAAAGAATGACGGAGGAGTTAGAAGGGATAGAGAGAGACAGAGAGACAGAGAGCGGGAGACATGTCTCTCTGTTTGTCTCTCTGTCTGTCTCCCTGTCTTTGTCTGTGTTTGTCTTTCTGTCTCTGTCTGTCTGTCTGTCTCTGTCTGTCTGTCTGTCTGTCTGTATCTCTCTCTCTCTTTCTCTGTCTTTCTCTCTCTCTCTCTCTGTAATAATTAGCAACACTCGGGCTAATTAATATACGAAGAGATTGAAGAACATACAGCACATAGGCAATGAAAGACGGGGTCACTGAACTATGGTCGCGTTCATGTATATTCACGATGGCGGACAGGCAGACATAGGCTATAGACAAATAGGCAAACATAAAGGCAGACAAACAAACTAGCAGACATACGTGCGATCATAAATTATGCATCACACTAATATTTCTGCCAAATTCCAGTTCCGTTGCGTTCTAGCAACGACCGTAGATATAATTCGCGGGCGTTTCAGGGCTGAGACAAACAGCACCGAATGCAGACAGATTACATGTCGGTGTGAGTAAACTATGTTCTTCGAGTACCGGATTCTGTTATTAGTTTTCCCAAGACACTTATTCGTGCAGACCTAAAGGATCAGCGATAACTGGGGAACAATATTACTACAAATTAATATTATTTTAATAGTTTAAACAGAAAAGTGGTGCTTAATGAGAACATGCCTTCTTTGCATTCTCCTCTTATCTGCTCTTCTAATTTTTCTAAATACTTTTCCACTTTCTGCTATTAATCTTTTCCTCTTTTTTAACTCCTTCTCCGTCCTTCTTTTACTTTTATTCCTTCTCATTCTTCTCCGATCCTTCCATTTCTCCTGCTCCTTTCTCTTCCTCCACCTTATTCCTCTCCTCTTCTTCCAGTCTTCTCTTTGAAGTCTTCTGGAAATCAGAGACGTCATTTATCATGTGGAAATATTTTAGTAGCATCCGCCGTCATCTGAATGACCTACGTCCTGCGTTGACACGCAGCAATTCGACCCTATAGATCACGTGACGCTGCAGCTTATCTTGTCATGTCACCTTGAAACCGAATCTGGATAGTATAGAATTGTATGGCATAACAAAGCGTAGCATAGGAAAACAACGCAGATCACATAACATTGAGTAACATGGCATGACCTTGTATTGTACGTCACAGCACAGAATGACACGGTAGAGTATGACACTGCTGAGCGGAGCATGACACCGCAAAGCATAACGGGGCAGAGCTAAGTTAACATGACATGACGGGGCATAGCAGAGCATAAAGAGCATGACATTAGTCACATGACATTATGGCATATGATGGAATAACGGAGCATGTCGTATCAAAACATGGCATGATAGAGCATGACATGGCATTGCATGAAATAACAAAGCATGCCATATAGCATGGCATGACAATCTAGAGCATAACATGGCATAATTATCACAGCAAAACAAACCATTAATGTAGCATAACACTTTCTGCAAGTCCAGCATTGCATGGCATGATACAGGGCATAGCATGATAGCATATCACAGCATAGCATGCACGCAGCATAGCACATATCATAGCACAGCAACTACATACCATACAGTAAAAATAATATTGACATCTTCATCGAACGCTCGGCGCAGCAGCACCAGCACCCACCTCAGCCTCCGCCGCCTTCAGCGGGAAGATGCCGCTGCCATTGATGTAGTTGATGCTGCTGCTGTGGCAGCGCTTAAGATGCATCCGATGATGATGCCCGGCTGCTGCTGCTGCTGCTGCTGTTTCGTGGCTTTGGCTCCGTCGCATCAGTTGGTGCCAGGAATTCGTCACTCGAGCGCGTGCAGCTCAAAGACCCGTCGGCGTCGACAGATAGCTGAAGGCCGCCACTGGCAGCTGCGGCGACACATGGATGGTGAGCAGCAGCTGCAGCAGCAGGAGTTAGATGACGATGGATACACGGCAGACAGGTAGGCCTACGCATAGGTGGCTGTTGATGTGCTCGTGAAAATTGGGTATATATATTGCTGGTTGAAGACTGTTTTCGGCCTCTGTTGTCATAAGCTGTCTTTAAACGCTGGAAACTACTACTGTGTCTGGGTTTGGGCGATTGTAGATGTGTTGGAAAACAGGTAGGCGTAATAATGCCAGGTAAAACATAAACTATGATGTTTGTAAATTGATGATTGTAGATTATCTGTGGGTTTGGGCTGGGACTATTATTATTACCTGATGGGTTGATAATAATGTTCGTGCTTGGGTGATAAGTAGACATTGTTGCAATGGATGATTTCAGATATAATTCTTACGTTTGTCGGTGATGTTTGTATAAAGACGTATAAACTATATCAGTGATGAGCAGATATGCTTGTACATTGTACAGTGAACATAGGTTATGCGTAAATACATTCTTACATGAGTGTAAAGCATGCATATTGCGCGTTGGGGATTGGTATAGTTGTTTATAACTTTGCGAATGCAGAGTCCTTCAGCCTGGAACCGTTCCTCTGCAGAGGTAGGAGCTCCTCTCACTCTCCTTCCGGTTTTCGCCAACGCCTATAGAACATGTTGTTTGCTAATGGCCTCGCTTCATCGGGTGGGGAGCACCCCTGTTGAGTTCGATCTTATGGGAGCAATATAAATTGAGATTTACATTTACATTTGCATTGCATGTATAATACCCACAGTAGATATATTTGTAGGCATGTTTGTATCGCGTGAATATACCTTCTTATAGTCTCTTCTTCCTAGTCGTCTAAACTGCAAGATTCATCCGCCTTAGCCGTTAATCTGTCTTCCTGCCTGACTGACTGGATCTTGACCCCTTGCCTTACGATTATGATTTGTCTAAGCGCATGTGAATAAGCTGGCTCCCAAGGCTCCGCTTTTGTAGGCGCTATAGAAGTTTCTAGTTACGATTACGATACTTCTTCTTGTTCTCTAACTTTATATAAATGATATCAATCGAAAGTTTCTTTCGTCAACAGATGACGTCAGACGACAGTAGACTCCCGTCTTCCTATGTAATCCGACCGAATGACGACATACGAGCGACTCACTTCCGGATCTTGCTCATCCAATTCCCGCGCTCCATCCGACGCCACCGACGTCACATCCGGTCTGCAATCGTCTAGGCAGATGGAGGCGACGACCACAGACAGCGTCCGGTCGACGCGCGACGCATGCGCATTCGCCAACTTCCGGTTAATGACCAATGGCAACGCAGGACAGAACCGGAAGTTGAGTTCGTCCGAAAGTCGACCGTTCAACGACGGATATCCGTTCTACATCAGCGACGTCCAATGTCACCGGAAGTCTCTGATCTTGGACCGAGGTCCCACTTCCGGTTCTGTTCCACTTCGAAGAACCGGATCGCTGGCTACGACGGAGCGAGGTTCCTCCTGCGACGATCGGGAACGGAGTGGAAGCGGAGGACGCAGAATGGACCGACGTCGGGCCCTCAAGAACCTCATCACCCTGGGCTGCGGCTGCATGCTTTGGTTGACGGCGTTCACCTCCCTCCAGAACCTGCAGAGCACCCTCAACCCTCACCGGGGCGTCGGCGTCACCTCTCTCGGGTGTATGTACGCGACGATGTTGCTGTCCTGCTTCCTGGCCCCGTCCGTAATCGCCCTGCTGGGGGCCAAATGGACCATCGTCGCGTCCTACTCCCTCTTCCTCGTTCTCGTCGCGGCCAACTTCTATCCGCGCGACTACCTCCTCGTGCCCGCCTCCCTCGTCTTCGGCTGCGTCGCCGGACCCCTCTGGACCGCCCAGTCGGCCTATCTGACGACGCTTTCGATCCGCTACGCACAGACGATCCGGGAACTGCCCGAATCGACCGTCAATCGCTTCAACGGCGTTTTCGTCGGTCTGATGCAGAGCAGTCAAGTGTGGGGCAGCGTCATCTCAGCCGTGGCGCTGTCGGCCGATAACGACACGCTCCACCTACCCAGGCGGAACCGGTCGTGCACGCAATCCTACTGTGGGGCACGCGACTGCAACCCGACCGACTTCGCCGACGACGACAACGTGCCCCATCACGCAGCACCTCTGCCGCCGAGCGCACGCACCTGGCTGCTGTCGGTGGAGGCCGCCTGTGTCGTCCTCTCCGTAGTACTTCCGGTTGTGCTCCTCGACCGCAACCTGGATGACGGGGTGAGCGTGGGAGGAGGAGGGGGAGTTGGAGTGGCGGGGGAGGAGGAGGTGATGGTGGTCGAGGGGGGCCTTCCGACGAGGCAGCTGCTGACCGCGACGGTTAGAATGCTAAGAGACTCGAGGCTGCAGGGCCTCGCTCCTCTGGTCTTCTTCATCGGGTTCCAACAGGGATTCATCATCACCGACTTCACCAAGGTACACATACGCCCTCTGCCCCATACACCATTTAAGAATAGATCTCTCAAATTTTCATTCATCAACTCATTCATTCATTCATATATTAATGCATTCATTTGTTCAATTATTCATAATATTCATACTAGCTGTAACCCGTAAAAATTACTGGCAGTTATTATCAACGACCACAATTTAAAAGAATATACTTACTTACTTACTTATTTACTTACTAGAAACGCTATCTATTTCGTAATATAATGATAATTACCCTACCCCGTGCAATTGACTTAACTTCCCCTATCCCATGCAACTGGCTTCTTTTGTCTGGCTTCTGATAGAAGCGATAAATAGTGCGTTCGGAGTTTCGGTTTGAGTTAAAAAGTTAAGATAAAAAACGGAAAATAAGACTAACCAACCGCTGTACTGCAGGGCATATAATAGTGCGACTAATAGCGCCAAATTATATTTAATGTACTCGCTCAATGATGTGCAATACGGCGTTCTCGAAAAGGAATCTTGCTCCGGGAGACTCGCCCAATGGTGGGTGCTGGCGAAAAATGTTCGAGCTCCGACAGCGTTATCGTCAGGTTACATTATTTAATGCTACAACGATAAGCAAATTATGTAGATTGATATTCATTTAATTATTCGATCGTCCATTCATTATTCCATTCATCCATTTATTCATCTATTGATTCATTCATTCGTCCATGCATTCATTCGTTCATTCATTATTCCATTCATTAAAACATTCATATATTCATTCGTGCATTTATTCATTACATTCATTCATTACATTCATTCGTTCAATCATTCGATCATTCATGAATTCTGTGAAGACTTTCCGAGATGTTTTCTTTCTGACCGAATTGTAACATTCGTCGACGCTTTCAAACTTTCTCTTCTCAACAATATTTTGAACAAACAAGAGCAAATCAAACATCAGTCTCCAAGTCGCTATATTTATCTATCAATAAGCTTCGCATACAATCAATCAATCAATCAGCTGAAACTTATATAGCGCCCCTTCAAGATCTCTACTCGACCTGCGTTAATCTCAGTCCGTCGATACTTACCACCAACCCGTGTTGTCTGTCAGTCAGGAAGTATGCCTCTATCCCTCTTCGCTCTTCGCTCCACGAGAAAGGTAAACATCGATTCACCACCTCAACTCTCACTTCCTCTAGCTCTCCCTTAGCATTGCCTATAATAGCGTTTCCGGTTAAGCTCTGCTTCGATCAATAATATTGCTCAATGGTGGCGCACTCCTCTAATTAACCGTCTATTTGCCAATGCCCAAAGTACAGCGGGGTCTCTGTATTCACGACCCAATCAATGCTGATCATGATCACTCTATTAGTCACACATTCATTCACTCATTCATTCATACATTCGTTCATTCAATTCAAAGGTTTATATAGCGTTCCTTCATGGCGACTAATCAGTTGTGTGGGCGTGGTAGTGTAGCGGTGAATGTCGCCGCCTTGCAACCGAAGGGTTGCAGGTTTGAATCCCACCCGCCGCGTAAGGACCTTGAGCAAGTTCTTCACTC
>JAQFXW010005618.1:0-10296 GCA_034693945.1 Dendrobaena attemsi
TTCAATAAGGTACGTTAAAATACGTACGTACCTTTCAAAAAATAAAATACGTACCATACGTACCCTCGAGCTATGGTCTCAGTCGCTGTCTCTCTATCTGTCTGTCTGTCTGTCTGTCTCTGTCTGTCTGTCTGTCTCTCTGTCTCTCTCTCTTACGGTTTGGATGATTGCACTATCCTACTGGACACGTTTACAGCTTCTACGAAGGAGCTAAGAAGAAATATGGGGCCAATTGGGCCACAATGGGCTCCAGTTTAACCTGTTGTGGTCTTAACACAGTTTGCACGTCCTCCAAGCCACTCGTATATTATGCCTGATTATTAATTTTCTGTTATGCTATGTTAGATCAGCTTGCAACGACATGTTAACGGCCGAGGGGTAATACAATCGTCAGAACTCATGGATATGTCATATATCGCTCAATTTGTGGCATTTCATCTACTCGTTAAATCTCCATTAGACCCTTTATGATATATTTCATGTGTACAATAATATTGTGTACGTCTTTAGTTTGTCTTTAGTTTGTCAAGTTCCGAATGCAGCCACTGGGAATTTATTTGGCTTCTTCTACAATCTCGGCATCTGTTCTGAACAACTCTGCTCTACTAGAACCATTAACTGCACGAGACTTTCATCCTAACTGCTGGAGAAAGTCGTTTAAGTTCACTAAACGCTTTCCAACGTATAATTGAGGAAATGATGATTGTAATGTATACTGACATCATTTGCTTAGTCAGGTATAATATACTATATGAGAGCTAATAGGGCTTCCTAGTCTTACTTTATGTCGAATTTCACCAGAGTGAACACAGGGCCGGATTAAGGCATGTTAAGGTATGTTCAGCATGTTCAGCTGAACAGGGGACCCACACACTCTAGGGGCTCCACAGATGCAGATGAGCAATTTTTAATTTGAGAAAACCATGGAAGATTGTTCAAAACTACTCATTTTCACTCGAAACTGAGCGTTTTAATAGGCAGGATTTTATTACGTTATTAATTTTGTAACACGCTCAAGGGTGCGTTGAATATGACACGTTCCGTGTGTCCTCATTAAGATTGGCTGGATTTGTGGCCCCTACACATTTATAGAACCGGGCCCCCACATTTGTTTAACCCGGCCTTGAGTAACACTATTGTAAGGGTATAACGCAAGTAATAAAAACGCAAAATTTTGTTATAATAGTTGGTTATTATCAATTTGTCATATTCGATTTAGCAATTGCGGTGAATCACGCTATATATAGTATAGAGCCAAGAGAACATTAAGGACTTAAACCCGGGCTTATTTTTAACCACAATTCCCTTACGAGTGATACTTTTCATTCCAACTCAGACCCTCCATCCAGACCCTTCGTCGTCGTAATTATTTCATTTGCGTTCACTTGAAAAAAACTAAAATAGGTAGGCTAAATTGTGGGGCGCGGTAGTGTAGTGGTGAAGGTAGCCGCATTGCAACCGAAGGGTAGCAGGTTCGAATCCCACCCGCCGCGTAAGGACCTTGAGCAATTCCTTCACTCACAATTGCTCGTGGCGCTTCGGCGTGTAAACTCCGACACACCTTCGGGCTGTAGTCGGGACCGCTTCTGAGTAGTAGGAGACTTGAAGGGGCGGTATAGAAATGCGTGAATAATTTTTTTTTAAATGTGTACATACTGTGCCCAGCTTACAACAATCAATCAATTGTTTTCATTGTCAACCATAGAACCTTAATTGCACAAGAGTTTCGTCAGGATAGACATTGTGTAGTTCGTTAATTCTGTGGAGTCAAAAGGGGGGGAGCCCAGGAGGGACCATGGTGCCGATGTACAGATGAAATCGCAGCATATTCAGAAGGGGTCAGTCCCGGGCAGAGACTGAAAACATCAGCTGACACTCAGCATAACTGACAGAAGTGAACATGGACTATAACAGAAGCGTATATAACCCCATTTTATCTTTTAACGGTTAAGTAAAACAAAACACTTAATACATACATAAATGCATTCATGCATGCATACATAATTGCATAGTAGACATACAATCAATTTAATACAATACATACTTAGGCCTAGATATATATGTATATACACTTTATACGTAGATTAATGCATACACATAATTATACATACATTGCATGCATATTGCATAATATGCATACAAGCATACAATACATACTTAGGCCTACATAGATACACACAACCAAGCAGTGCATGCATGTACATGGAACGAGCATTACTGCGCAGTATACGGTGGCAATGACCCAAAGGTGATTAGATCTCTGTCTCCAATCTCCATGGATACCGACCTCCCTCTGCAGCGCTCAATATTACTGTCGTGAAGCGTGCTGTGTTCGAAACCGCTGGACACATATTATGTCTCTCCTACTGTATATTGCATCTCGCCTACATCCGTATGATATGCATAGAATGTACGGAAAGAGATGCTTGACAGCTGATTCACTTGCTTGATTAGCCTACTCGTAATGTAATGTTAGGTGAAATACAGTAAGGTAAGGTAGGACTTCATTCATTCATTTCAAACATTTATATAGCGCCCCTTCAAGAAGATTACTCAGAGGCGCTCATCTGTTTCCTGTTTCCGCAGCATTTCATTCACTCAGCGTTGGATCCGAACCAGACCGCCTACATCTCACAACCACCTGCGCTCTACAGACAGGTGACATCATGTTTTATAATCACAATCGTAGTCGTCGTCGTCGTCGTTGCTCGTCTCATTTAGTCCTTTATATAGACTCAACACTCATTCACCAGATGGCGTAGTACGCGAGGCGCTTCGACGTGTCAACTCCGACTCAGCATCCCCAGCGCTGTAGTCGGGAGCGACTCTGAGTATTGGTGGACCTGAAGAGACGCTATATAACACTCCGAATAAATAAATAAAATAAATATAATCGTATAGTGTAAAAGGTAAAGGTAGGCGAGTTTGTTCAGCGGTCTTATTCATTTTTCAACGAGTTAATCGGGTGAGATTCTTCACCAGCGCTCGTACGTTTTGAATGGACGCAACGCCACTTTAGGTCCCCATGTACGGAATGTGATAGCCCGAGATTTAATTCGGGCTATAAATAAGCCAGCATCTGAACTCGAACAGCGTTCCACAGAAGATTCCGAGAGCCTCTCTGCACGATGTCCGATGTAGCGAACTGAGCGATGTATAGTCTCCGACGTCCTGTTTTTTTTATCGTTTTTTAATTATTATATTGGCATTCCGCCGCCGTCGATCCAATGCATCATTGCAACGCATGCAGGACCCCTGCGGCATTCAAGGCGACTGTTGATTAGAGTACATCACTCTGTAGGCTTAGAATTATACTGTTTTAATTTCTCTGCTTCTAATTAATTACGTCGGTGCTGCTGCAATCGGTCCTTATCGTTGCGGTTGTACAGTTGTTGCTACGGGGGTGGGGGCAATGTTGTTTCGGTCTGAATACCGCTGTTGTAGATTGTGTTGCAACAACGTTTGTCTGCATCTCTCCAATACCGATGTAGCTAACTGGAGGTAGGTCTATGGCTTGCGCCACCGGGGGAATGAGATGAGTGAGGTGGTTTTTCGTTGCCTTCCTCACAGACAAATATAGGTAAGCAACTTGTCCAAGGTCGCTACTTAGTGGCTCAAGTGGGTTCGAACCTACAACCCTTAGGTCACAAGGCGCCGAATATCCAGAGCGCCCCTTCGTCCCATTCGTGCTAGCCCGAGATATCTAAATCTCTGAATGTCCGCCAGCACCGGGGCTTGAAACCTCACTCATCTCATTCCCCAGGTAGCGCAAGCCATAGAACCTACCTCCGGGCAGAGAAATCATCATCATCATCATCATCATCATCATCATAGCCTACTATACGAAAGGTTGCAATGCATGCCAATGGTTATAGGCCTATATCATTAGCAGGAGTAGGCTATACGGGTGGAAAGAGGAGTACATGGAGACAGACAGACTGATGCAATCAGTCACAAAGATGTCGGATGAGACAGACAAACCGACAGCAGACTCACAGACAGAGACAGAGACAGAGAAAGGAATGGAGAGACGAATTGAAAGAGTGTCGACGTATACTATAAGAACGAAAGTCTGTAAGTCCTCGAGATTCCATTCAGCGTTGCACTTATCGTTGCACTTATCGTTGCACTAATTAGTAGCACTCGCAGTTGTCTAGGACTCGACGTACCTAGATCTTGGTCCGTCGCTATAGCTACCCACCTATCTCTCTTTCTTCAGAGGTATTTCTGTGCAAAGGGATCTATCGGTCGTTAGGGTTAAGCGTAAGGCGCTAATGACCCAGACAATTCATCGATTTTCAGTCTCAACAGATTACATGGCTTATGCGAAACGGATCATAAGAAGAGATTGCTTGCGCGTCGTCTATATCAACTGGAGTACACACAGTAAATCTCCTGGAAAGCGATTGTTTTCTCGTCAGCCCTGGGATCCAGGACCGGATTAATAAGAGTGGGGGGCCCTGTTCAGTAAAAGTGAAGGGGCCTCAACTCCGCACAGTCCAAATAAAACAATGCATAAAACATGTGACGAATCCTACCCAAGTTTTGTAACTAGTAATAACAGTTTATGTTATAAGTTATTTATATTTAAATGAGTGGTTTCGAGTTAAAGTGAGTAGTTTGAATAGAATTTTCCATCTGCATGCTAGGGGATCCATAAAGTGTGGGAGATACTGTTCAGCTGATTATGTTGAAGATGCCTTAATCCGGCCCCGCTGGGATCTATAGGAAGCGAGTAGTGATATATAGTATATATAGTATAGGAAGTATAGTATAGTATAGTATAGTATAGTAGTATAGGAAGCGAGTAGTGATAAATTGTTTGAATTAAGGATTGCATTCATCTAGAAGTACCAGTTGCAAGTCTGCAATGCCATGAGGGGTCACAATATCTACTACTAAATTGAATGCGTGAGCAAATAAGTGCGACACAGCGAAACTTATTAAATACCGAAAAATGACCCGAAATTGGTCGTTTATTTGGCATCTAAGCTTATAATATTTATGCGTTAGTTCTTATTCATTTCGAAAAACAAAAGTGTATGATATAGTTATTAATGACGAAAATGTTCCGCTAATAAGCTACATGAGTAACATGAACGTTATGAATAGATAATTAATTTGGTCATAGAACGACTCGAGTAGTATAATAATCATAATGCAGGTAATTAATCACTTAGTATATCACGCAGGTGATTTATAATCGGCCATACAATGACTCGTTAGCTGGTCATTAAATTGGTAAATACTTAATCAGGGAACGGGTGAATAATTATTTGTTATCATTTGATCAACAGAAAGTCACAACATGGATAATTAAGTAGTCATTAATAATGAGTGATTATTTAATCAAGACATTGACCATTATAAAGTCATCAGTTGGTTATGTCTAATGGGGGGCCGGGCCCCCCCGGTCCTCTCCCCTAGATCCGCCACCGAATGAGACTTACTCAAAATCCTATACCGTCTTCTTGTGAGGTACATTTCGTTACATTACACATTCGGGCAGTCGTGGAATTAAGTGCATGGCAAACCAACATGAATCTGTCAATGCTGTGGGCGTCGTCCCATCGATCAAAAAATCGATTCCTCATTCGTCGATGCTTTCAAGTCAATGCCAGAAGTAAATTGATTGGTTGGCAAAAATAGATTTTGCGTATGACGCAATCTGTCAATATCCGACGACGTCGCAGAAAATATTTTCCCGCTGGCAAATATTTTCTCGGACAAATATTTTCCCAGGTCGTTCAGTTTGCACTGCAGGGCTGTGCATGTCATTGAACTGTTGTTACTATAAAACGACGATGTGCATACGAGTGGGATATTCATGAGGAAGACGTGATGGGGTCTGACGCAATGAATAAAATATTCTGTTGTCGCAAAATCTGGCCCTGAAAGAATTCTTTTACGGCAAGTCACCTCGCCTATCATCTGTATAGAGACTAGAGAGCAGTAGCTCCAATCTCCATTTTGAGAAAAATCCTAAGATCGCCTCTGGGTAGAAACCTTGAAGGGGCGCTATTTAAATTTTGATTGATTGATAATAAAACTGCAAAACCACACTAAAAATTGCGTCAAATCTTTCACCGTTACATATCTATAATTACTGTAGGCTGCACTACTCCAAGACTATACACCTTAAGTAAGAAAATCTCAAGATTACTCTAAATTGTCCCAAGTCTATCACCGATATCCCAAGACCTTGGGAACATTTTCCAGTTAATGAGATCAGTGTAGCCCAACTGCTGAAAGAGATTATAGTTTCTTTAAATAAAATTTGTCGCCCTGCTTTTAGCCGCATGGTGTCGCTGCATGCTTCTGATCAGATATATATATATATATATATATATTGCTGACATCCGGAATTACTAATTAGAAATTTATATGTCGCCGTTTCTAGGAAAACCTATTAAGGAGGCGTTCAGTATCAATAGACGCCCCGCATACTATTACATCAACATAATTAAAATTTATGTATGGAGTAATGTCGTCTGTATTCCGAGTTAATGCATTATAAATAATTATGTTATGTCTGTGGGCTTAGGCTATGTATGCATTGCTTGAACAGAAATGTATATAATATAATTATGTATATATATATAAAATTAAGCCTAGGCCTATAATTATAATAGAAAACTTTTGTATTAATATTATATTTAAATTATTATAGGCGGCCTTAGTCTAATCAGCGGGACAACTCTTCCTTCTTGGTTTCCTTTTGCTGTCCATAACTTATCTAACTTTGATAGGCCTACTTATTCAGTTGTACTAAATGGCTTCAATAAAATAAGTTGAATTTAATAAATGTGGAATTTTTTATAGTGCAAGGTCTCAAACATTATTATAAATCTGAAAGGATATATTTAGCATTATATTGAATGTTTGCATTTAGGTTGTTGGTATGTATAATTAGGCTTATGGATAGAGGCCCATACTTATAGTATGGCACATTTGCACGAAATAATTTGTAGGCCTAGGCTTAATTTTATATATATACACTGGAATAAATTAACTACATTAGAACTCGGAATGAACCAAGTTTATCTAGCAAGATCCTCATGTGATCAAGTAATTTATAAAAACCGAATTGCTCAACTAGTATACGCCGCCATCTTGACCAGATGACAGGTCATTCATTCATTGCAAGCATTTCATATAGCGCCTCTTAAACTTGGAGACTAGTCGGAGGCGCTCAGCAATAACATGCGTCAGTATTCACCTGCTTGAGCTGCTGAGGCCGCTACATAAATTAGATGCTAATGAGATGCTTTTCGTGTGACGTAAATCAATTCCATACTCTATCAACTTCGATCGACTAATCAAATCTGGCGCACTTTGCAGACTGCCACTCAGTTGCTGTAGCTGCTGCTGCTGCTGCTGTTGCTGTTGCAGCACTCAGAGATGCTTGTACTATTATACCGCAGGTCAAGGTGCTTGGGCATGGAATGGGAGGAACGGATTTGAAGAAGATGGAGATGGACGGGGTGGAAGAAGATGGAGAAATGGTTTCCGAATTAGACTGATTGAGTTCAATATGATCGATACGACAGTTTCCAATGACCCCAACTGCATATATATATATATATGTATATTGTATAATATAGCACTTTATAGTCATATGTATACAACATGATATTAAGCACCATGCACTCTATTATAATGTATATATAAACTATTGTACCGGTACGTTGTATGTATAGTGTATACATACTTGGCCTACATGTATTCTTATAATGGCTGCTCGATAATGTAGTGGATATCTGTTTCATTTGTTCATTCGCTCACTCACTCACTCACATTCACTCACTCATTTATTTATTTAGTCATTTATTCATCAATTAACTCATTCACTCATTATAGCTCATTCATTCACTTATTAATTCACTCATTCATTAATTCACTCATTCATTGGTTCATTCATTCATTAAATCACTCATTCACTCGCTAATTCAGTAATTCATGTACTTATTCCTTCACTCATGCATTCACTCATTCATTTATTTAGTCATTAATTAATCAATTCATTAATTCATTCTCTCACTGAACTTGTCATTTCTCTGACTTACGGGGTCAATGATTCTTTACTCTATTTGTTGTCTCCCTGTGTTGCTGTTGTTGTCGTCGTCGTTATATCTTGTTATTGTTGGCTGTGATATGTTATCTTACAACCGAGCTCCATCACAACAGCTGCTCTGCTGGGATTTCCCGTTAATCCTCCGCCAGTATTTCTCCTGCTGTGGTCTGCATGGAGATGGTTTATTTCCATCAAGACCGACCCTTCTTAATCTATATACGCGCTCTGAATGTTTTTATTGTTCTTTTGCTTCTGGTCGACGGCCTCTGCTGATGCTGATGCTATTGTTCTCGGTGCTGCTGCTGCTGCTGCTGATGTTTTCGGGATGCAGACGCAGATGAATCTGTTTGAAGTGATCGTCGACATGAACTACAGACAGAGTGCAGTTGAGAAGAAAACGGATAGAATAGAGGAACATCTCCGCTCTCTTCAGGTACATAAATTATAAACACACGCCACCACCACCAACACACACACACGACTCGCGCAGAATTATCTTGTGAGTTATACCCAGTAAGGGCGCCATATAAATGCACAAGTAAATGTACTATACATCTCATATATATATATATATTCGTCCTCTGATGTGTTATAGGTATATATGCGGTGAATAGTATTATACATTTCATATATAATTATAATATAATACATATAGTTGTCCGTTTGATGTGCCATATATATATATATATATATGTGGTGAATTATTCATGCGTCGCTGTCACTTACGGTCGTTCGTGTCACTCAGAAGGGAGATTCTTCAGTCGCTGTACTGTCTTCCCTGCAGCTCATGACTAATCGGCAGTATGAGGCGTCTGAATTTCAAGGCGTGTGATCATGACGAGAGATGTACAGAGGGTGACTTTTAAAAAGTAACCCGTCTACGTTTTTTGCTACTTTGGTCAAAAGTAGGAATTTGTAAATAAAAATTTTATAGGCTGAAAGGCAATTAATGTTTTTTGATGGTTCAACTAACGTTTGACAGGTTTTTTGCTATTATCTTCACCAAACGTAATCAGAATATTTTAAACGCAACAAAAGTTGCGGTACTTTTAGTGAATTCACCTACTGTATTCTGACAATTAAAAAAAGTGTAACGCAACAAATTTCCCCACAAAAAGTGCTGAAACTTTTGTTATGTTTGAAATATTCAATGAAATTTGATCGCTATATTATATGAATTACATGTAAGACTGAGAAATTTCATTAAAACAATAATAATTACTTTTGGCGGAAATACTAGCAAACAAACTGTTAAACGTTTTCAACCATCAAGAACTAGTGAGTGACGTCACTAAAAGTTGAATAACTGGTGTTCTATCTGAAATAGTTTGATGAAATTTATCAGTTATACGTAAATGTGGATATCATTTCAACGAATAAAATTCAATTTATATATTCGTACTTTTGAAAGAAACAGTGGCAAGAATAGTAGGGGTCATTTTTTTCTGGGCTCACCCTGTAAATCTAATACAAGTAGCATATTAATTTTTGTGTTACAACCTGTCTAGACATAGTTTGTATTATTTTAGAATGTCAATTTGGTGTCAAGAGCAACAGCCTCAATAATTAAAAGAGAGATAATTAAGTTTTAGAATTATTATAATTGTGCGTCTTCTTTGCGCCTTCCAAAATGTTTTTCGGCTGCAGAAGAAGAGCTGAGCTTCATTTGCTTTCTTTAATTTCCGTTTTTGCATACCTTCCACAGTTCTCCAGCTGTGCCTCTCCTCCTCCTCCTCGTCCTCCTCCTCCTCCTTCTCCTGCTCCTCCTGCTCCTCCTCCTATTCTTCCTCCGCCTCCTTCTCCTGGTCGTCTCCTTTATTCTTTGGAAGTTGTTCTATAATTCTTCTTTTTATCATTATAATTATAATTAAATTATAATTATAATTATAATTATAATTAAAACTATAGTCTACATATTCCGCAGTTCTGCCATGGCTAATGGTCAACGGCCACCGTCACGTGACAATGTAACATTTTCAACTCCTCAAGCCACCTTAGCCAATGTGAAATGTTTCTGCAGATCATAAATAATTTTCATCTGTTAGGCCCTGCTAGCAGACACTGCTCTGTCTATGATTGACTACACAGCGTACACTGCAGTGTGCTTAGGACTTGTATAATTTCATGTAGCTATAGGCTGCTCTTCCCTCTGCCTTGACCTCCTGGAACTCGACCTCGGACCACCACGGACTTTTCTCATTGACTACCCTCTTGACTTTACG
>JAQFXW010005619.1:0-10296 GCA_034693945.1 Dendrobaena attemsi
TCGTCTGCATACAGGTGACCAGAAGCCAAGTGTTTTGCAAAAAGAAGAGGAATATCAGCAGTAAAGAGTATGTAAAGAAGCGGACCAAGCACAGAACCTTGAGGCACTCCAACTGTAACAGGTGTAACAAATGGAATGAAAGAGTATTTTTGAAGGGTGCAAATGGAAAGTCATGAGTTTTTGAGCCCGGCTGCTTGGGGGGGGGATAGAAGCCCCTGGGAAAAGAAACTGGTGTTGGCTTGAGGAAAGGGACGGAGAAAACAAGGGCGACCAAGGAAAACTGGATGGATGAGATACACGAAACAACTGGAATGAATTTGGCAGAACTAAGGGACGGGACATCAGAAAGAAAGAAATGGAGAAGCTTTACCATGATGGTCGCTAGAGTTCAAAGAACTGACAGGACAAGGTGGTACATTCAGTGACCAAAATATTTCACTTGGTAAGCTCATCTCTGCATATTTAAAGCATGATAATCTTAAGTAAAATATAGGGTGGAAAATATCGAGAATATTATTCAAGGCACATAAGTCACAATACTGTACAAAAACATAAATTCTATGCCAGTAACAGAAAACTCGTAAAATATAGTGTCCAATCTTGCCAATAACAAATATAAACAAGAACCAGAGTAAACTAAACTTTTCTTTGGTTCCAACAGAGTAGTAGTACGTCTGGTTCATGCAGACCACTCAATGTACATTAATAAATCATTTACATCTGGCTAATGCAGGCTGTCTGAACGGTGAATTTTTTGTCCATAGTAAAAATTAAAATCATGGCCCACTTCATGGGTTTTAGAATATCTAATGACATTGACTTTTAGGGACGTATTACGGTATTAATACGTCAAAATTTAGGTTTGTCTGGATGCGAGGGACGTAATAACACGTCCCTCAGAGTTCAATACAGACAGATGCAGGAGGCTTAACTAGGCAAACAGTGTTACAATTGATTTTGGACTCTCAATTGTCTCTAACAGCGACGAAGCGTATCGAATTAGCATTTCAGTCAATTCATCGCCTGCTGTCGTAGTCGACAGCGTAGTCGGTGGTGCTTTAGACAAGCGCTCGAGTGGCCAGGCTCTATTCAGAATTTAAATTACGACTCTGCTTCGTCGCGTCGGAGACATTGGCTCAAAGTGTCCTGGCTAGAATTTCCTATGTTATGTCAATTATCACATACTGTCGACTAGTGCATATAATTATCATACCCAGAACATTTTGAGGCATCAGACTTTCATTATCTTAATAGTTGCTAATTTCTAAAAATGCCTCTTTTATGTAAACAGGCTTAATATAAATCTAAAGTGCAATACAGTTTGAAATAAACTACAAGTAGAATAATTTACTTATCAGTTTGCAGCTGCACTGAATCAGAGCTCTTCTGCATGATCATAAATATTAGTCAGATTCTATTAAATTTTCATTAAATGCTAAACTGTTCTTAAACACATATGTAATAGCTGAATAGTGCAAATGATATACTTCTGAAACCCTCTTGCAGGATTACTTAACATCAAAATTGGAATTTACCGCCTTAGAACACTAACACTGGCAATCCAAGACAAAATGAGAATATCTAATGCATCTGACAAAGCTACTGAGCTAAGAGAACAGCAGAATCACCGACATCACACTGTCACTCGCTCTGGGTAATCACTGACAATATTACTCGTTCAGACATCTGAACCCTGAACAGGATTTCTACGATTAAGACTCATATCCATTCCTCTGCCTCTCTACCTTATTTAATATCGGTAATCAGAAGTCTGCAAATAATACTTTCAAAGAACAAAAAAGTGCACAAAATCAAAATCTAACTATATGTATACATGTAAATATATACCGTATATATTGGAAGCTCCTTATGACACTGTGTTATGTGTTGCTTTATAATATAACCAATTATACCTGAATGACAGTCTCAAACCATGTAACTGTCCATGGACAAGGTGACCTTTCTACTGCGGTCTTGATTTAATATAGTTCCAGTGAACAAGCTGGTATTTCTAGCTTGGCTTTGGATTTCATGTAGTGCTTAGTAACTGTAGATTTACATAAAAATTTTCTTACATAATGATGCAGCAGTAGCTATAATGTGAGATACATCAGAATAAAATGCTTTGCACCTCTGCATTAAGCAAAAGTAAATACAAAAAATATTTATATATTGTTGATTGTCAGTTATCACCAGAATCTAACTACAAAAAATATCTTTGTTTCATCTAAAATATCCTGAAGCAATTAATTACCTTGGCATAATCATGTTTGCACTGATTTACTTTTTGAATTTTACAAGATTGAAAATAACTTCAGTAAAATAACAAATATGAAAATTCACTACACAATGGCCTGTGAAACAAAAACAAATGGTATGAATTGTCTCTAGAACACAACCTCAGAGGAATGGATTTGGAAACCGGAATGAAAAATAGTCTCGACTCTTCTGCAAACATCGTTGGTGGTTATCAGAGCTCGACAGCAAGGAATCGAGTTTAGAAAGTACAGAACTATTACTGACCACAGCCAGATAACACTTTCTGTAGAGAACAAAGCTTCAAAAGACTATGAACGCTGCATGAGATTCCTTTTCTCATCTCCTTAGGTGGCAGTCAGTCAACTGTGATATGTTCGCAAATGGACTTGCACCTACCCTGTAAAACAACATAACCAATTTAGACATATATACTATGACATCCTAATTCAAAACCGATTGAGACAACAAGACAACCATATTATTCAACAGTAAATAAACCGTACTGGGGTAAATACAAAGGATTGGTAATACTTGTTTCCAAGAATTGGTGTTTTTAAAAGTCACAACAGAACTGGTCAAAATTTTAAGATTTCTGTAAAATTTCAAATATTATGTGAAGTCAACAATAAAATAAGGCCACATGAAAATGAAAATTATTGCAAAGAGAAAAACAAAGAAACGAAGCTTGAAAGAGACGGCCAGAAAATACAAGCAGTAGTAACCGACCTGAAAGCAAAGCGATCAGACAGACTGCTCTTGAAATTCACCTTTAAGAGAAACAAAAATATTTATAGGTTTTACAGGAGAACAAGCTTTCTAACAACTCTTATGCCAAGTTACATACAAAGCCATAAGCCAGAGGAAATTGAAATAAGCAACAACGACAACAGATTATTTAGTGTCCAAATGGTAATATATGGTTCGCTTGAAGAATCTTCTTTTCAAATTTTCTTAACCTTAGTTAACTAGTTAAGTTCCATAATGCTATCGTTCTATTACTGCTTATGCCATTATCCATTCTTGCTCCAGGTATCTCATTGCGAGTCCTAAGTCCCTTAGGGTCTTTATGCCTTTTAGTCCAGATTATGATTTTTTTCTTCCATGTTGACTTGTTTTCCTTTGGTCGATTTGTTTGTTTTGTTTATCTGAATTGTCTGATTTGAATTGAATTGAATTGAAGAAAAAACACATACTAAGTTCAACACCCATAAATGAACATCACATGAACTACGAGATTTGTTTACATGAGAGCCATGCAGCCATGCAAAGCAAATCCAAAACATAATGATAAAGTCACAGAACGAAGAACAAGTCTCAACTTAAACATATAACATATCGGAAGCAACCTTAGCACTTCTTACACTTATCTTGAACAAAAACAAATAATTTAAACAAGTTTTGTACAGGCATATATAGTATTCATGCACATTTATATGCATGTGGCAGATTGGTGCAGTTTATCAGAGGTTTACAAGGACAAAGGATTCAATGGTCTTTTGAAGTGATTCTTCCTAGAAATTAAGTGTATTACACATATATGTAAACCATGCCTCACCATACACATAATATATAATATAGGACTATAGGTATTAAGAGGAAGACCAAGGAAGAGGTGGATGGACAACATGGGTGAATGGTCGAGTATATCTACGGAGGAGTTGCTAAGAGGAGCAGAGGACAGGAGTGGATGGAGAAGAATCGTCTGCAATGCGACCAACCCTCGTATCGAGGACGGTTGAAAAGAAGAAAAAGAGTATTGCAATACTCGGACTCAAAGATCTGCACAAAAGGTCTATTCAGCTTTTCATGCGTCGAAGGCGAAGTATAATTTGCTGCAGTCGACTGTAATTGGTCCTTAACTGTTTTTATTATTTGAATTTGACTCTTGTATCAATTAGCCACGATAAATGGTTCATGACAAATGGTTCATGACAATTTGCTCACGGACAAACCGTCCACAGTTCACTATGCCATATATCGAGTACTAAGTAAATACATGTATGCGATGAAAATTTAAATCAAATTCGAAGTGGGATGAACGATACGAAACATAACTACCACTGGAAGCTGGATGTACGATGAAAATCTGACGTAAATGCGAAGTGGGAGGACGATAACGCCATATGTGTATAAAGACGTGCGATGAAAATCTAAATTAAACTCGAAGTGGGATGAAATTTGATAATACAACTACAACTTACTTTGCCTGTGTTACCTAAAGACTCTTCTAGTGAACTTTATTCTTCTCTTAATTAAGACTGTACTCTTTCGCCAAGGCTAGTTTGGGAGTGCCTCTGATTAGTTATTTTGAAGGGGCGCTATACAAAAGTTTGAATAAATAAATAATAGCGTTTGCGCTACTGTGCAAATCAGCTAACAACATCGATATTGGAAAAACCCAACGTCTTAGTACACGTACAACGTCTGTTTCATACACACCGACTTAGACAGCGTCCTTACAACGTTTTGCCGGCCTAAATATTTATTATCCCATACACGCTGGCTATATTTATGGAACGAAACAGAAGGTTTAGAGTATCAAGCGTATGATGGGCTATGCTACTAGCCTAGACTACATGTACATGTATGCCTTATTTCCACACCGGTGATTTCGGAGAATTAGGAGCTGGCCAGTCGTTGCAGCCGTCAGTCTTGCACCTCTTATAACACTCAATCCTAGGTCCGAGCAAAACTTCTTCTTTCATCCGTTGACAACCATTAATCGATCCTTCCCGAGATTTCCCGCAATGTCTGAGCGTAAGGCCAAATGCATGGGACTGAGCATCATCTGTAAGGCAAGAACAGATGTCAAATAACTACTTAGATCTACAGATAAAGTAAACTCAGCAAAATATTGAAGTACTCAAAGATCTTAACGTTTATATTGCGCTATTCCGCACACCAGCGATAAGTTATAGCACCAGAGACGGATCGCATCAGATTCAACTGCGAACTGTAGTAGAAAGAACAGTAGGTAAGAGAAAACAGACTAATTTAAATCTCTTTCTGGGAAAGGGATTAGGGTCTGATTTTTCCTCACGCACTATGTGTTCTCTCCCTTAGCAGTTTTAAGTACATGTAGGCCAGAAGGGAAGAAGACGATAGGGTAGAGTAAACAGTTCGGATTATTCGAGCTAGGATTCGATATCATATCAACAGAGAGATTCCTGTCTTTCGAGAAAGCTGCTAGAACGTCCTAGGAGGGCCTAGGTAGATTAATTCGAAGTTAAGTTTGATTCGTTCGCTGTCTGAAATGCAAGAATACCAGATTATGTTTTAAAATACAATATTTCAACAGCGAATGCTGCCTCCGTCCTTTTCTGTTTTCTGTTGTGATTACGAAGATCCGGCCGCACCTATATATACTGCTTGACCACTACGCTGCGGTCATACTGTAAGCCCTAGGGGACGTTTTTTCACTGGTAGTCGATACACGTACCTCCCAATAGCTCTGAGGTGGTCAAGACTGTCACCTTCTCCCTTTGTGACGACGCTTACAATAAAATATTGTATTACAATTACAATTGTAAAATTTATATTAAAACTTGTTTGTATTAGCCTACTTGAAATAATATTTGTCGTGAACCATTGATTTTGTCGTTAACCATTTGTCGTGTACCATTTGTCCGTGAGCTAATTTCGTGAACCAGTTGTCTGTGAACTATTTGTCGTGACACCGTCGTTACAACGCCTTATGAATTAGTCTATGGATCTGATTTAACTCAGCGCTTTTGAAGGGTCTGGATTCTGCGACTTCGCGTTTTGGGCTTTTCAGAAGGTGTGAGTTACGATTAGGCCTACAATGAAAACTGCGAATACAATTCCATCTATAGATAGGCTTTAGTTCAAACCATACGGCTTCCAAGAATTATTAATTTATTATGCCTTATTACAATAGTCTAGTGTGATGTTATTTGCTCTGACTATACATTGCAAGATACATGTATCTCTGAGACCCCACACCATTTGAATTATTAGGCTCTCTAGCACAGGAATTGTAAGGCGCAACGGAATCCTGCTAAGTGCGAATGCAAAAGTTATTCCCAACCACCGTAAACGATGTCGTATCAATAGTCACAATAGCTCCTGCTAATTCACGAACAAAGCAGCAAGGTAAATGGGGTGTAAAGCTAGATTCGGTGGATGCCCTAGTCTAGTAGAGAGTAACTAAATACAATGTGGGTTGCGTTTAGACGAGTAGGGTCTAATATTGGAAGGCTGAATGAAAAGTGACCAAGTTTGGTGTTATCTGCAATTTCATGAATCATTCATCACTTTCATTCGACTGATTGCCTAGTATCTCTCTTGCTCCTATATAAGACGCGGGCCGCGGTAGTGTAGTGGTGAAGGTAGCCACCTTGCAATCAAAAAGAGTTGTAGATTTGAATCACACCCGTCGCGTAAGGACCTTGAGCAAGTCCCTCACTCACAATTGCTCGTGGTGCTTGGGCGTGTAAACTCCGACATACCTCCGGGCTGTAGTGGGACCGCCTCTGAGTGTAGGAGACCTGAAGGGGCGGTATAGACATGTATGGATACATAAATAAAAAGGTAAATAATATGTTATATGAAAATAATCAGCTGACATCGGCTAATAATGTCTATGTGACGTGGTAGTGTAGTGGTGAAGGTCGCCCCCTTGCAATTGAAAAGAGTTGAAGGTTCGAATCCCACCCGCCGCGTAAGTACCTTGAGCAAGTCCTTCGCTCACAATTGCTTGAGGCGCTTTGGAGTATTGACTCAGACACACCTCTGGACTGTGAGCGGGACCGCCTCCGAATAGTAAATGGACTTGAAGAGGCGGTATAGAAATGTGGTAATATATAAGTATAAATAAATAGCTGTTTATTCCTATATAATGTGTCAGTTTCAGTTGTCAAACTAGGCATTCAAATATAGCTTCACAGATTTATTCCTATGTGCAAAGAAAGTTTGTCCAATGTTAGGTTGCATTATGTTAATAAGCCTCCAAATCCGGATAGTATACCCGATCCACTGTTTAAAATACATCTCAAATATGGTATATAATGCAAAAAGAATGTCAATTCAATGCAAAACAAGAAGATATGTAACAGCCTCACCCAAATAATCTTAAACTAAAATAGTCAACTAGACACGCATGCTATATTTATGGAATCATTAAAGAAGGTTTCGAGTATCAAGCGCATGACACTGTGGGGGGCACTGATAACTAGGCTAGACTATGCCCTATTGCCACAACGGTGATTTCGGAGAATTAGGAGCTGCCCAATCGTTGCAGCCTTCAGTCGCACACCTCCTATGACATACTTCCCTAGGTCCGAGCGAAGCTTCTTTCAGCAGTTCACAACCGCGAATGGGGTCATCCCAAGATATCCCACAATGTCTGTCCACAAAGTCAATTTCATGAACATCCTCTGTAAAGCAAGAAAACATGACAAATAATTGCCCGACTACTTAGATCTACAGATAAACTAATTAGCAAATGATAAAATTACTCAGGACCTGAACATTTATATTGCGCTATTCGATGGTCTAACGCTCAGCACACCAGCCATAAGTTATAGCACCTGAAACGGATCGCATCAGATTCAACTGCAAACTGAAGAACAGTAGGTAAGAGAAAGCAGACTAATTTAAATTCTCATTGTGGGAAATGAATTAGGGTATGACTTTTTCTCACCCACTCTGGGTTCTCTCCCTAAGCAGTTTTAATTAGGCCAGGAGGGAAGAAGCCGATGGAAGTATGCTGCCTCCGTCCATACATGTCTGTTTTCTGTTGAGAAGATTATTGTGATTACGACGACCGGGTACTCGATACCTCCCTACAGCTCTGAAGTGGCCAAGAATATCACGTTGTCCCTTTGTGATTAGACACACACGGGTACATATACTTTTATGTCCCCCGCGACACTTACACTAAAATATTACATTACAATTACATTTGTGAAATTGATATTAAAATTTGTTTATTTTACTTGAAATAGTGTTGTAGGTTACGGCCAGAACACATTCCGTCTCACCAGGACGGCAAACTTTATTGTTAGCTTTGTTTCCTGTGAGGCATCCCAATGTATCAGGCTTTGAGGCATCGAGGACGCAGTGCTGACACTTGAGAACAGCTTGAAAGAAAACGGTAAGTAATCAAGGCAATAGATCGTAACATGCTGGCAAGTTATAAATTACAAGCTGGAACTAGAATTTGACCTACTCTACACGAAGAAAATGTTAACAGATTAATGACTTAGCAAGGGTCTAGGTGGCAATGGTACCGCGCAGAGGAATCTCTGTCCAACATTGGGAAGAGAGACTTTTGCGCGCCGAGCAGGGTCGAACAATGTCTCCCACGACTAGGGGGTCTGAGGAAGCGTCGTAATCTCCGCCAGCGAAGCCGCAGCCGACAACGCATTTTAAAGCATATACTGGCAAATGGAGCGTATTTTAGCAAATTTATTTAGCTCCTCTATAATCATTTTCTTCTCGTTATTTATGCATGTCCTTTACTTATTAAGTCATGCATAGAAGGTCGGAAATAATGTAATAATGGGATTTCAATGGTAGGCCTACGATATTTAAAAAGTTAAAACTTCTCTCGCCCGAATTTCTAAAACAACTTCTCCTCTTTTATGCGATGAAGCATTTGCTTTGAAGGCTTCAAATGGCGGTAACGCCCCTAGGAAGAATACTTGAATAAAGCTGTAACCAGCGCGAATTTTTTTTCACCCCGTTCGTTAATTTGTAAGTTAAAATGTGTACTAACTTTAAGGGAGTATTGTGGGGCAGAGTCCCAAAAGTCAAGGCACTTCATTATAAGCTTAAAATAATTATAGCACATATCTCTTAATAAATGACAGTAACGTTTGCACCCCCTTCAACCCCAATGAAACACCTCGGAAACGGAAAATTGTGTGGGTCAACATTGTGGCACCCAGCAGTTCTGCAGAGTTAAATCCGAGGTGATTATTGTGAGTGCACACGTGCGTATGGCTATACAGTATATTTGGCATATAGTTTTGTGCACTATGGTCAACATTGTACGATCAAATATTGTTTCAAAATAGGTAGTGTGTGAGTGAACGCTGTAACTATGCCAGAGTAGGCGATACTATAGTCTTAAGAACTGAGTTCACTAAGAAAATATTATGTTGTGAGGCGGGTTAACGCCGTAACGATGTGCAGGCCTACCTGCGTAAAAAGTGCGTATGACCTCGTCTGCTGTAACGATGTACCCTGATTACTATAGTGTGGTCCACAAGCAATGCAGAAACTTTTAAGTTTGTTAATTTTTTCTCCACAAGGCTTACTTCTGTTCACTTTGTAGAGATAGTAATATGCCCGTCAAATTTCAGCCTGATTTGGCAACATTTAGAGGTCAACCCATTGTCAACATTTTACTTGTATGCTAATGTGTATTTTGTCATGTGTACAAGCGTTATTAGACTAATATGACTTCATCTAGTTTGAGATTCATTCGAGAGCACTGGCTATCAGGAACACCAATCTCTGTTGTCTACATGGATGCAATGTAGCAACTTCAGTTTCATGACTGAAGAAAAGATCCTTCCTGATAGTTTCAAAACAGACTATGACACAGTTATTTGTATTTGGGTGCAAGTCAACTTGCCAACACAGTAGGTTGACTTTTGTGTCAGAATCTGTCATGAGTTTGAAAACCAACTCATAATAAGAGTAACAGTATAATTCTCACCCTCCGTAGAATGTAGAAAATTGGCAGCCAGTAGGATGACCAATAACAGGAAGTAGATCATCCTCATCTTTGTGTGTGTTTCTTTCTATCTGTTTACAATAAGTCCGAACAAAAAATTTGTTTTTACAATAATTATTAATCATATCAGAAGTTGCTGTAGCCCATACATTATTTATCGGATTGGCTCTCGAGTGTCCAAGGTAAGTTTTGGTACACGAATGCCCAATGGATGTCCGAGTCGACGCCAGTGTTTTACTCAAGATTTATTTATTTTACGTTTTATTTATTTATTCACACATTTCTATACCGCCCCTTCAAGTCTCCTACTACTCAGAGGCGGTCCCGACTAC
>JAQFXW010005620.1:0-10296 GCA_034693945.1 Dendrobaena attemsi
CATAGCATTTTCAGTAAGTAAGTAAGTAAGTATATTCTTTCAAATTGCCCGTAATTATTTACGGGTGACTACTAGTTCTTTTCATATTTGAAATAGAAATACATAAATTTATACAAGAATTGTACTTTTAAATTGAGCTTAAAAGACTAAGTATGTATTCAAAAGAGGCTTAATAGTAGGCCTAAAGAAGTAAATAACGCAGGCCTTCCTGAATGTTACTAAATTTACTATGAACATGCCTAAGTAAATAGTAAGTAAGTAGTTACAAAAGTTCTATCAATTTGTATGGTCTAACAGACACCATAGGGGGGGGGGTCAGTGGCTCAAACTGTCAGTGCTGGTCTGTGGCCGAAACAAATAATATTATGTATAATTATGTTGGTCTTTATAATCGAGCCATTGCAATAGGCAATGTTTGCGTGTTACAGCTTATTTACCTGCGTCTGTCTACCTTCGTCCTTAGACAATGCTAATTGCTTGGCGTTGCAGTTGACTTGGACTTTGTAGGCTGATGACAGAAAACGCCCCCCGGTCAACGAGAGGGGAGGAGCGATCTCGAACAGTGAACTCTAATTTAGACCTACTGATCTTCACTGGGCCATTCATCATAAGATAAGATAATATTATAGATTTATATATATATTATACTACTATATAATTATTATATTATATAAATATAGGCTATATATTAGGCCTATATATATTGCAGATGTTCAATTCCATGAAAACACTAACCTCTAATGACGGTGAATGACATCTAGAGACCTTCTGACAAAGTATCTGAAGTTTTATTTATAAGTTACCCTGCATAAAATCAAGGTAAGAAACGTAGTTTAAGAATGAACGTGACATTACATAGGTTAAGACTTACGTAAAAATCCACTAGGCCTATATAAAGTTTCTTTAATTATAGTTTCATATGATATGCGACTTGCAAATTATTGTCAAGTAGGCCTATAGGCTTAATTGCTGCTGGTTAGCGTGGGATCTACGTTTATTTGATGATATTATATTGTTCAAATTATATTGAAGGGTCACGGTATTTCCGACGTGCTTAAGAAACTGCTTGTTAAAGCTAGTTTTAAATATCTAAGTAAATGTTAAGCCTAAATGAATAGGCGGGCATTATATATATAGGCCTAATGCATTTCCGAGTCAAATTAAGAGGCCGATTGATAGTCTACTGTAGAGTGGCTCGGAAGTAAGTCAGGTTCTGAATGGCATTGTGAGTGTGTCTTCTGACAATTTAATCGATAGGCTTCTCCAAGGACAACAGTAATAGCTTACAACTTTGCCCTGTATGATAAAGGCTGCCTGTAGGCCTAGACCTACAGGGTGGGCAAAGAAAATGATCCCCTACGACTTTTTCAAATATTTCCGTCAAAAGTAGACATTTTCAAACGAAATTTTACAGGCTGAAAGGCAATTCATATTTACATGTAAACACCAAATTTCACCAAAATATTTCAAACACAACAAAAGTTATTCAACTATTAGTGACGGCACCCACTGATTTTTGATGGTTTAAAAACTTTTAACAGTTTCTTGCTAATATTTCCGCCAAAAATAAAAATCTTATAATGAAATTCTACAGACTGAAAGGTAATTCATATCTTCATATAGCGACAAAATGTCAGCGTAACATTTCAAACGCAACAAAAGTTACAGCACTTTTTCTTGTATAACTTGTTACATTATATATATATGTATACTCTTGAATTATCAGAATATAGTAGGTGGACTCACTAAATTTGCTGTAAATTTTGTTGTATTTAAAATATTTTGATAAAATTTGCATGGTTGCTTCCTGTATATATGAAATATTGTTGAACCTGTAATATTTCATTAAATAATGTCCACTTTTGGTGGAAATATTAGCAAAACACTTAAACGCTATTTAAACCATTAAAAACCAGTGGGCGACGTCACTAATAGTTGAATAACTTTTGTTCTGTTTGAAGTATTTTGATGAAACTTTTCAGCTATACGTAGATATGAATTGCCTTTCGGCCTGTGAAATTTTATTTTTGAATTTCTACTTTTGACCGAAGTATTAGCAAAACACTTAGGGGATAATTTTTTTAAATCATCCTGCAGGGTTATTTTTGAACCATCTGAAAGCAGTGAGTGACGTCAGTAAAAGTTGCATAACTTTTGTTGTGTTTGAAATATTTTTGGTTAAATTTGGCAGTTATGCTTAAATATGAATTGCCCAGCCTGTAAAATTTAGTTTGAAAATGTCTACTTTTGGCGGAAATATCAGCAAATCACGCAGGGGTATCATTTTTTGGCCCACACTGTATACATAATGTGCAGCTAAGCAACTGCGGCTTAGCGCGTGACATTATCTCACTAATTAAGAATTAATTGGCTGCATTTTTCCATTGAATAGTCAAAGTTACACAATAACACCTGCCACGCAGCGACGATATGAAGTTCCTATTATTATAGGCCTACTGCATGTGCCACTCACTGTTAAAGAGACCAGTACACTGGTTTTCAAAAGGGCAAGGACACTATAGTCTATAATTATAGAGATGCAATTGGAGCATTTCGAGTTCTGGAGGAAAGCGGCTTACAGCAGGCTGTAGACGTATCCAGTTGTGCTTGGTGGGTTGTGAGATGGCTCTATTAGATAATCAATCAATCAATATTATTTTAATTCACAATCAAGCTGACAATAACGCAACTTGTTACAGAAAATAGGCAGACATTAAATTTGTCGCGATTACTAGAGTTCAACGAATTTATGTATATAGGCCTAAAGTTTAATTAAATTCTAAAGACCAGGACAAAATTTGAAAAGTAGTAAAGGCTAGAAGGTATTAACAATATGCATAGGCCTGATCCAATATGTTATAAACAGATAGAGTGTATTGCGAAAACGTAGCCTAATATATCATGGGAACAATCGAATCCGGCACGAGAGGGATTAAGAAGTGACTGGGCCACAGATTAATTAGAGGACAGCTGTTGCTCTTATTAGAGACCGAGAAACCCACAAATGATGTTAATTGCTGTACTGGACGATGAAGGACGATCGCATCAGATTGATTTCGATGACTGAGCAACGTAACGACTGGTGACATCAAACGTACGAATAATATTATATTACGTTGCTTGGAACGGAATGAAACCGGAGAAAGAACGAGGTAGAATGCAACTGCAGTGGCGTGCTTTTTGTGTTGTTGGCCCACCCATCTGGATTTGACTTCCATCGATGCATATAGGAACCTTCTTCCTCAGACTCATCGAATCTAGGCTACTTAATTGTAGGCTATTTGGTTGAACTGAGAGCGTGCACCTCTGAGTGTTGAAAAGGGGCGCTATACAACTTTTCGCAGTTAATGAATGAGTGAATGAACAGAATAGAATAATTGGTCATTCTTATATTCAGACTGTTTAACTTGAGATTGTTTCGTCGTTGCTTTCCTTGTATACTTTGCGCAGATGACGGATGCGATGCAATACACTTCTCGTCGTGGCGTCATTTGTGCGAGGAACGGCGCCGTCGCTTCGTCGCAGCCGCTGGCCACTGAAATGGGACTCGGTGAGAGAACTGATCAGCAGGATCCTTGCCCCATTTACCTTACGAGACTAAAACAAGACCATTATCAGTCCGAGACGGTGAGACTAGACGAAGACGAGACGGCATTGTGTAATGGTATAGACTATGTCATGAAACAACGATCATCACGATCGGAGTCGGAGGACACACACACCTGCAGCCATCTGCAGAATGCCCTCTTCTGATTTTCCTCGGTGTAAGTAAATAAGTAAGAATATTCTGTATCAGTCTGCCCGCAAACGCACGGCAGCTTACAAAAGACACATAATTATATGCAAAAGACAACAGTCAGTTTGAGAGCAAAGACAAAGAGGATAAGACAAGACAAAACAAGACTGGCAGCCAGTTACAACGGCGCCAGATCCACTTCCGTCCTAAATCCTACGGTGTTAAGGTCACCCTAACAGATGGAGATGTCCACAGCGAAGCTCCGCCTGAAATAAACAAACAAAACAATTAAATCTCCAGCGATGAACTCCAACGATCAAACGAAGAGTACAATCGGTGGATTTTCGTCTGATGGAAAATAAAAGTTGACAGCATTCATTGTTTCCTGTGAACCGAGTAGCATCCAGCGCGAAGACAGCGATGGACAGTGGGGCGGGATCGACGGAGGCCGCGGGGCGGGACGGAGGCCGCGGGGCGGGACGGAGGCCGCGGGGCGGGACGGAGGCCGCGGGGCGGGGCGGGACGGAGGCCGCGGGGCGGGGCGGGACGGAGGCCGCGGGGCGGGACGGAGACCGCGGGGCGGGACAGAGGCCGCGAGGCGGGACGGAGGCCTGCTGTGTGGTTATTGGCAAAAACTTTAATCAACGGTGTTTGTTGACGGTCGTCAACAGCCATACGAGCAAGACGAAGAAATAAGTACGTTTATTTTGCAACGCCTTCATAATGAAGAAGATTGGCGCTTAGGCTACATGATCATGAACACTTATGCAAGACAAAGAATAAGATTATTATATAGACGAAGACTGGACAGTTCCGACGCTGCTATAGGCCTATGGTTGTGCGCGACCATTCGAAATTCTGCCAATGGCATTCCTCCTTTTAGTCTTACGATTGAAGACCTGCTTGATTAATCATGAACTGCTGCTAATAAGCTTACAAGCTTTGACATCAGTTTGGATGGCGGTGAATAAGTTAACAAGCATCACTTCAAGATTCGAATATGTGTTGCTAGATATTGTGATCCCTATAAATCGAATGTTTTCTTATTGCTGCTGTTCACGATGATGATAAATAGGGCTACTGCTGATGGTGGTGGTGATGATGATGATGATGATTGTACATAGAGATCCTTCGTCTTGGGGGAAACGCGGCGGATGCAGCGGTGGCGGTGGCTGCTGGTCTCGGGCTGACTCAGCCGACGTCGACGGGTCTGGGAGGAGACGCCTTCTGCCTCTACTACGACGCCACCACAAAGACCGTCAGAGCACTCAACGGCAGGTAGGAGGCCTACTAACAGACCAAAGACCATTCAAGTCAACGGAGAGGGTGAGGCGAAGAAATTCAGCGCTCAAAGACGATATAGGAACACGCAGTTGGAGTAGTAGACAGATCGATGGAGAGAGAAAAAGATGGAGGGATTATAAGAAGGAGGGTAAGAGAGGGAACGAGAGAGACAGACAGACAGACAGACGGAGACAGACAGACGGGCGAATAGCTAAATGCGCGACTACCATTTGAACGACCAATGTTTCTTACAGAATCAACGAGTACTTGCATAATTACGTGAATCTTGTTTAGTAAGACGTATCAGCCTATACATTGTGTGTGCGTGTTTCGTTGTCATGGCAGTGGTCGGTCGCCAAGTGCTCTAACGTTGCAGAGAGCGAATGACGACGGATTCAACGAAGCGAATCCCTTTCCTCAGCAGCATGGCCATGCAGTCACCATTCCAGGCACAGCAGCTGCCTGGGTAGACACCGTCAACAACTTCGGAAGTGGCAGGGTCCGTTCGCACTATCTGCAATAATTACGTCTATAACACTGTGTCCGGATAAAAAGTAGAACCCTAGCAGTTCCGGATTAACTATTTGTAGGCCTGGCGCAAACAACGGAGTAAAACCAAAGTAGGTCTATGTCCTCTAACCGATGCAAAAAATAATAGTTAAAATTAGTAATTATATTAAAGCAAACCAAAATATATTTTACGAAAATGAAAATAAAACTGTGATAGGCCTAGATTAGCCTGCGTTTATAGGGTTTGCGTCGGAATTTTAATTTGTTCAGGCCTACTATTCAAAATAATCATGTCGAACTCTAAAAGTCTTTCCGTCGCGCTTTTAGAGCAGGGAAGGGGTCGATACCAATCATACCGTGATTATCGTCTGGTAATTCATTTCATTGTTGCTAGTTCGCGTTTTCTTTGGCGTTTTTGAAAAAAAGACTTGCATTTCCTCATTTTATTTTAGGCCTAGTATAGGCATACCCTTAATGGGGCCCATAATGGTTTATATACTAAACTACTATCCTAAATTTGAAATACATTTAAAATTAACATAAAAAACAATAATCAGCTACATAATAACATTACCATTATGTTATAATAATGTATTGTGTCATAAACATTAATAAATAAAAGCAAATAAAATGATGACGTTAAATAGTCACATATTCATATTTAGCTCGATTCCTTAACAGTTTAAAGTACGGAGACAAACTAATTAATAGACATCAGACAAAAATAAAATTAAGCAAAGAAATAATTAATTTAAAGTCAACAGAAAAATAATGATAGACAGTGAAATAAATTTAACAAATAGTTGGCCTACAACATGTGCCTACAAGAAAACTAGGCCTGGCGCAACTACGCCAATTGTGCCATGGTTAATCTGGCACTGTCAGAAACAGAGGCCGCCGTGTTAATGTAGCCTATATCTTGAAGGCAAAATTATTACTTTCAAGGCTTTCAGCCGACAACAAAGGATGATAAGAACTTCAATCCACGAATGGCCTCCGATATACATAATATTATAAACATGCAGCCACTCTGTATATAATTATATACACTCGATCAGAGAGACAGAAACATAGAGACAGAGACAGAGAGACAGAGACAGAGAGATAGAGCATTCCGCATGACGAATCTCATTGAATGACATTATTAATTTCGCTGTGTTTGTTCTCGATATACGCGTCAGCAAGTAGGCCTATTCAATAAACGAATGCTATAGGCATATAAGCCTGTATTTGCTCATATATACATATGCTCCATATATATATATATATATTGATATTATATGCATATAATAATCATATTCAACTGCGTTGATTTGATTTAGCATGTGATGAGCTGCTTATTCCATTCAACACTCATGAGCTCGGCATTATATGCAGGATGTTGGACAGTTGCTGATCCGCCTAATGAGTCTCACTGGATCATATATGCCCCTCATGCGGTTATAATCGAGTAACGTGGGAAATTATTTCTGCTCATAATTTGTCTAGCCTTATTTTAATTGCGCTGTCTAGTCTATTTATAGCTGATGATTCTTCATCTTAACCGGTTAGCTTCCAGTTCGAGCTATAATCTAAGAGCGCGCTTATTCCATTCTTTTCTGTTGGTCTTCTTATTTCTTCCTACATGTTCTACTATTCTGTTTCGTCGTCGTCATCATCAATATCAGCAACAACAGAATGTCGTTGTCTTTCTCTTATATCATGTGTTAGATATGTAGCCCAGCACAATCTCAGATTCTCTCCACGTAGAGGGAGACGTCTGAATCAACTCACTGATAAGACATTGTTTCGTAATATTTTCTTCTTTAATTATATAGCGCACATTCAGAATAATTATATAGCGCACATTCAGAGTCACGTGGTTTGCTGGTCTCGGTGTGGTGCTGCTCATCGATCGTTCAACAGATTGATCTCTTTGTTTTGAAACTAAATCTAAAGGCCATGTCATACTATTCAGCATACATGTGCACTGCTCTGCGTTTAATTAAGATGGAACGAGTATCTACAGTGGCGTTCACGTTATACATGTACATACATGCATGCATGTACAGGGTGGTTATTTAAAAATGATCTCTCTACGTGTTTTGTCAGTATTTTCGTTAAAAGTGGGAATTCTTTAATACAATTTTACAAGCTGAAAGGCAATTCACATTTACATATAACTCTTAAATTTCACCAATGTATTCCAGACACAGTAAAAGTAATTCAACTATTAGTGACGTCACTCACTGTTTCTTGACGGTTCAAAAGCGATTAACAGTTTCTGGCTAATAGTTTCAACAAAAATAAAACTCTTTTAATGAAATTTTACAGGCTTAAAGGAAATTCATATTTGAACCTGACGACCAAATTATATCAAAATATTTCAAATGCAACAAAAGTTACAGCACTTTTTCTTGTGAAATTTGTTGCATTATACTTTATCGAATTATCAGAATACAGTGGGCACTGGAGGGACTCACTGAAAGTGCTGTAACTTTTGTTGCGTTTGAAATACTTTGGTAAAATTTGGTCACTATATATAAATCTGAATTGCCTTCAGGTCTGAAAATTTCATTAAATGAGTTTTACTTTTGTCGAAAATATTAGTAAACAAACTGTTAAAACTGTTAAACGTTATTTAAACCATCAAAAACAGTGGGTGACGTCACTAAAAGTTGAATATACTTTTGCTCTGTCTGGAACATATTATTGAAATTTGGCAGTTATGTGTAAATATAAATTGCCCTTCAGTCTGTAAAATTGCATTACAGAATTCCCACTTTTGACGGAAATATTGGCAAAAAGCCTCGGGGTATCATTTCTTTTTACTAAACACCAAGTACATGTACATACGAGGGCTGCTCTAGCGCACCTGTTGTTGTTCTCTGTGGTTAGAGAGGCAGAGGTCAAGACCATCCATCCATACGATCGCTATATGAAAACGACGATTACGTATACATGCATGTATAGCTCTATAACAATAAAATTTGTCTTAAATCCGTTATTGCTAACTTAAACGTGTGGCAAGGTGGCGCAGTGGGATAGTGGTCTCCTTGCTTCCGAAGGTCCCCGGTTTCGATTAAAACACAAGCCAATGCGTAGGACCCTTTTCAAGTCCTTCACTACAATTGGTCCTGGCGCTTTGGCGTTTAAACTGTGACACACCTACGGGCTGTATTGGGGACCGCCTCTGAGTACGAGTGGACTTGGACGGGTGGTATAGAAATGTGTGAATAAACAAATAAATGGCCCTCGAACAACCACGCACCAAGTTGCTTATTTTACTGCTCTGTGCTCTGCGTTCTTCTAGCAGCCAATAGCGTTAGTTCATTTAGTTGTGACTATTGTTGATCGCAATGGAAGCTGGGAAATTCCAAGAACGAGCCAGTGTTTAAGTTGCCGTAGGGGGGGGGCTGAGGGGTTGGACCCCAGTTAGCCTACTTATCTGACCCCCTCAGTTAAGCTGAAAAATATTGGTTGGAGGGTCAGCTTCAGGGGCTCGAAAAAGCGGAAAGAGGGGAGAAAGAAATACAAACGGTGATGAAGCAGAAATTATTGAGAAATACGAGTAAATGACCAAAGAAAGAAGGTCATCAGTCTCTTTGACTTGGAAAAGGAACAATTTAGGACTATATGAAGACGATTTTTTACTGAGAAATACGAGTGATAATTATTATAAAATTCATCAGTTATTTCGGGTTTATACATGCCTCCGAGAGTCTAGTTCTTGACCCCCCCCTCAATTTATCGAGACAGCTACAACACTGTAACAAAAAGCAGAGTATAAGTTACATGTACAATTGTACGTGGACCCTATTTTCGTGATCGGTAAGCGAGACGCCCTCTCATGTTGTGCGCACTTCATTTGTGCGTTTAAGCTGGGCGCATGAAAAATTCATGTTCATTTCTCATGTCGCTCGTGGCGGGACAATAGGCCTACATGAGACGACGGTCGTCTGTCTCTCTCACTTTTACAATCGACAGATCATGCTCTGCAAATGGTCGACATGGCGCTCGAACGAACACACGCCACCAGTACCTAGAGCGTTGCTTTCTCTACGTCGCTCCTACGAGCGTCGTATATCATGAGAGTTAAATCCAATGAGTAGAACAACTAATAAATGATTTACGATGACTGTGCAATGCGTTTCACTGCAGTAGACTATAGTCTTGATTAGGTTCGTTGCGCTGTGTCTCTCGTCATGCTACAAATGCAGCCTTCCATTATGAGTAGTCCTAATCATGTTTTTCTCTCCAACGCATACTTCGTTCGTACCGTTCTGCGCATGTGTCAGCAGTCATGTCAATTCGACGGATAATTTCGTCTGACAGCAGAATTTGCTGATAATCTTCTATGTATGAAGCGCAACGCCGTATTACTGTCGGAATTATTCTTTGTTTCTGCTGATTACATGTATGTCGTGCGTTTTAATTGTTAATCATCGCATTTAGGATCATAATGCTTTCGTGACTGAGTAAATAAAATCTTGATCTATTGAAGCATAACTCGCATCCTCTGACTAATCAATTCCTTGAGACCATTTCATCTTACCACTTTCTACCCACTATTCTGAGACCCACTAGAATAACTGACACTACTTCAACACTTATTGATTATATTTTTACAAATTTATGGCCACGACCAGTAACTTCTTCTATAATTGTTTCTGATATTTCTGACAACCTTCGAATCATGACTTGGTATAATTCTTCACCCTTACCTAGATCGTCAAACTTTTTATTCAACTCTCGGCTTATTACTGATCAATCTATGGATCACTTTT
>JAQFXW010005621.1:0-10295 GCA_034693945.1 Dendrobaena attemsi
GGGGGGCACTTTGACAAATGGGGCCGAGTTAAAGGTCGACAATAACACACACTTGCATTCGCAGGACACAGGGTCCAGAAAATATTCAGAATTTCTGAAATCTTTGGATGAACCGAAACATCTTCTACAGTTTTTGTCTAAAAGGCCACTCTGAAACGAGACGCGGTACTTGAGTATTACGTTACGCCAGATTGGACAGAGGGTGAAAATGAGCTAAAGGAAGTTCAGGTAAAGTACAAGCCTTATGACAAGGTCAAGTATACGGTTAAGTAACACTCTATAGGCAGTATGGTGTCTATATTGTCAGCCCGAACACTTCTATTAAGTCACATTATCGTATTGGAAAAAGTTGGCTGTTTGCGAAAAACATTTTTACATTTGTTCACACCCTCCACAGTCATATGCTTATAAACTTAAAAAGAGTAATTCTTTAGAAAATTTGTTGTTGATGGTTGGGGTTCCTTCCTCACCGTTCCAGCTGTAAACACTAGGCCTACCGAAGATACCGGTGCCGCAAAGTCTCTGTAGCACGCTAATTTGAACTGATTAATAATTGAGAACTAGGCTATATATGGACTTGGGTCGCGTTGGATATAATTTATATAGCTCCTCTGTAAACAATAATTGTCATTTGCGTTTCGATGCAGAAGAAGGAAGACATAAAACGAAGTTTATGATAATATAGAACCGAAGCAGTCAAGCTGTCACATCCAATATAGATGCAGACGAATGCGATACAAAAGGAGAATGGCTGAAGTGAGGCAAAACAGCGCAAGGAAGCACTGGGCAATTCATTCTAAGGGGTGTAGGAGTAAGACCAAGTCAAGCTATAGCTTATAAAATATACTACTCAGGGCTATCAGCTGAACGATTGATGTGGGTTGAACGCTTTTCAACATGTACAAGCTATCGGGTTTGAAAGAGCATTCGTTTTTGCCTGCTGCGAGACACTTTTATCTGATGTGGGACGTGGCAGTGTAGTGGTGAAGGTCGCCGCCTTGCAACCGAAGGGTTGTGGGTTCGAATCCCATCCGCCGCGTAGAACCTTTAGCAAGTCCTGCATTCACAATTGCTCAAGCACTTCGGCGTACACACCTGCGGGCTGTAGTCGGGACCGCATCTGAGTAGTAGTGGTTTGAGAGAGGCGGTATAGAAATACACAAATACAACACAAGACAATACCCGGTATACGTCAAGAGATCATAGTTAATACCTGAATAACAATTATAATGATCCAGATAAACTGATTCTTATTTGCCGAGGACTGATGTTCTCCAAGCAATATTTCTGAATGCCGCACGGCTGCCTGATGACATCTTAAGATTGTTCTCTTACTATTTAAGTACTTCTGCGAAGATCTATCTCTCAGTTTAATTAAGCATTCTGTAGCTGAAAAATATCTGCAGGGTTGATGCGCAGACAAGCTTATATTAAGCTGCCTCTCGGGTGCATGACGTGGTCCTATTTATTTGAGACACTCTGTTTCGCAAATTTTTAATATAATTATAAATTTGGTATACATGACTTGATATTATATATATATAATGTGGTATACACGGCTTGATCTAACTATATATTAATCAAATGCCAGTTCAAAATCAAGTCAAGCAATGCAGAGGGGCAACTTTGTCACAATTGCGACGCCATAATTATTTTAATGATACGGTAAATAGGCTAAAATATAGTGCCTTTAATTTATTATTATGCGTCATGATAATGATATTATTATCTTGACTGCAGAATTTCTATGAGACCGGAACAAAGGCCACGGATGAGTATGAGAGGAGGAGCAGGAGGAGGAGGAGGAGAAGGAGGAGGAGCAGGAGAGGAGCAGACGGAGGAGAAGGAGGAGGAGGAGGAGAAGGAGCAGGAGAGGAGCAGACGGAGGAGGAGGAGAAGGAGGAGGAGCAGAAGCAGGAGGAGGAGGATCATGAGGAGCAGGAGGAGGAGAAGGAGGAGGAGGAGATGGATATGCTCTACTGGATGATGGATTGCTTCTCAATCGAGATTGATTTGAATTAAGCAAAGAAACGTTGTGCAACGCTTATCCTGTCTCTGCAGAGCTATAGATACTGGCCTTTGTTTGTCTGCATGCCTGTCTCATTCTGTCTGTCATTTTGCCTGTCTGTCTGGCTGTCTGTCTGTTCCTCCTGCTGAGTCCTATGTGTAATTTTCGTTCGCAACCTATCTGATTATAATACTCTACCGTCTCCGCTGTAGACTGCATCTCTATCGCTTTGAGCCGAGTCAGTTTTTTTAAATTCCTCTTATTACGGCTTGGTTGGACTCGAAGCGCTTTCGAGTTAGGCGGACTTTAAATGGCGCTATAGAAATTTGCCGTGCATATAATATTATATACTGTACTGCAGACAATACGGAGGATGATGATGATGAGGAGGAAGATGATGACGACGACGACGATGCTACTCGGGATGATTATATGCAGCATAAGGAACAGTATGGTCAAGCAAGTGGAGTAACGATCGAACATTATAAGAGTATGATCTTCAAGATGAACACTGCGTATACTATAATCATTACGGGGCGTGGTAGTGTAGTGGTGATGATCGCCGCCTTGCAACCGAAGGGTTGTAGGTTCGAATCCCACTCGCCACGTAAGGACCTTTAGCAAGTAATTCACTCACAATTGCTCAAACGCTTCGGCGTGTAAAACTCCAAAACACCTGCGGGCTGTATTCGGGACTGCCTCTGAGTAGCAGTGGTCTGTAAGAGGCGGTATATATACACACAAATACAATACAAAGTATATAGGCCTACGCCATAATACAATGTATGATATGTATTGTATATAAGAATCACAGATTTTATTTACTAAATGAACGAGTATATTCTTGGCACAAGGTATGGAACACATGACATATACCTGTTGTCGGCCACAGGAGACATACATAGGTACACGTACAAACGGCAGTGCATGCCAGTGGACGTGTTTATTGAACCTTGACCTATAGACATTTCTTATAACATGCTCGGCTGCCTATCTTCATGTTAACGAAAGGTTTTTCGTCGCATATTTCGACGGACGGGTCTCTAAGGGGATAGATGGTCGTTGGGAGGAGGGGCCCCCGGAGGAGGAGGACCCGAATCCGCTGAATAAAGAACCTCCGACGTTGACTGGATCCAATCCCAGGGGATCCATATCTGGCGACCGACATCTAACCATGTTATACGACGGATGAAGAGACATCGGACTTCACTGCGGCTACATTGCTACAGATATAACAAGGATTTACTGACAGTAACTGATCATTCTGTAATGAACTAATTATTCTCTGTTATAATAAGAAGCGCTTTGACGTGGAAGAGATGACGGTGAGTGCGACAACCACCTGTTTGCACAACTCCACGGAAGCCCTTCGAAACATATTGGTGCGCAGGTTAATTCATCAGAGGCGCTTCGTCAAATCAGAATCGTAGGTCAGAGGTCAAGATCCAGAGAAGTCAGTGACTTATCTGAATCTTTGATAGGCCTATAATAATGGCCCATAGCCTACAGAGCACAGTTCGTTAAGGTTGGCTCACACAACTTTCAAACACTTTCCTGGTAACTGGATGTAACGCAGGAAGACAGCCAGACAGATAAGGAGGAATGATGTTTAGTTGTTTACAGTTTAGAAGGCGAGGAAGGCGAGGAGAGAAAGGAGAATCATCTAGATACTAAGGATTGGCGAAAGAGTAATGTTTTCAGTTGTGATTGGAAGACCGGTGTGGAAACGGCAATAGGTGAGGTTCTTGTGAATTCGTATTAAAGCTGGGTCAGATATCTGTCGTAATACTGTTTATTCCAAGAATAGTCTGCAAGATAATTCGACCTGATTGGCCGCTTAAGCTGTCGCTGGGCTGCGACGAAGCGACCATTGAATGATTGTTCGTCATTGTTCAGCGCTCACTTTCAGACGTCATAAACAAGAACCAGCGAACAGCAGAGGGCGACCCGTCGGTGACACATGAAAGGGACAGTCGCCTCGGGTCCCGTAAGATTTATTATTGAGATTAGGCTTCCAAGGCTTGTATGTAGGCGAGCAACTGATGCAACGACTCGTAGAACGCAGTTGCGTGACCTTTACAATGATGGTTCTTGGTAAGTTCTTCCTGTGAACTCTGATACGCACACGGTTCTCAATCGAAGTAAATTTAAGAATTATACAGCGCTACTCTGGATCTTAGCACAGGGCACCAGCTTATCCAGGAGCGTTTGCAGTTTTCTATTGCACACGTTGCTAACAAGTCATCATGCAATGGATTTCATTTCGAGTTATAGTCTCAGAGACGATCAACACTTGCAGTGTTCTAATTGCCGGGAGGAAAGGAGGGGTGTTGGACCACAGTTACTTGTCTGACCAGCCCAGCTAAATGGAAAATAGGTTGAGGGTCAGCTGCTGACCAGCACCAGCAGTTTTTGTGGGCTCGGAAAAACTGAAAAAGAGAAGGAGAAAACGGTGATAACACTTTTTTGTATTGAGAAATACGAACAATGACTAAAGAGATCATTAGTTTTTTGGGCTATAGAAAAGGAAGATTTTCGAGTACCGGTAATGATGTAAAAAAAGTAATCAGTTTTTGGGGGTTTAAACATGCATCCGAGAGCCCAGTTCTTGACCCCTCCCCCAGTTCATTTTGAACAAATAAAACACTGAACACTTGGATGACGGAGGAAGCGATCCAAGTCCAGCTGATCATGGCATTTAATACCGAATCTCGGGCTAGCACGGTCCTTACACGGGGGCATCTAAAATGGCGTGGCGTCCATTCGAACGGACAGGTGCTTCTGAATCGTTTCATCGATCTCTTTCGACTGCTAACGAACTATGGCACTTTAATCTTTACCATTTATTTATTTTATTTACTTTAAACCACAGAGGCTTCCTCATGCGTTCTGAACCCAGGTCAGGTAGGGCTTCTATGCTGAATTTAGATCGACTCCTTCGATGATGATCCTATCATAGTCTCTGTCTGTCTCTGTCTGTCTTTCTCTTCTTATATATATATTATATTTATATTTAACATATAGGTGTTATGTATATTCTCTCGACGTTGTGCTGGTGTTTATCGCTCACCTAAGTCGTTAACCTAGGAAAGCAGCGAAAGGCAACAGTGCGTCCACAGCCTCACATTATAAGCTTAGTCACGCCACATTCTATGCACATACAGCCTGCTTCAACAGACGCCGCTCGGTGTCGCCAGCGTCACAGTTCTGTAATCTCTTGTCTATCCATACTCCTTTGCGCTTAGACTTAACCGATCGATGCGAGCGATCTTTATGACGCCAAGTTGCCTTTAAAGGTCCATCTTCCCAGCAGATGCGAATTGGTGGCTTTGGAGATTAGGCGCCGGATATAGAGGAGAACCAATCACAGGAGTCGCGGATTCAGGATGCACGACAGCTCCAGATCAGATGGAAAGATCCGGAGACAGCAACTGCGTTCTGATTTCAACAAGTACTGTTCGTTTATTTATCACTTTTGTCAGTGTATGCTAGCTTTCGTACCAGGCTTACACTCGGGTCATTTACCGGGCACAAACCGACGTTAAGAGTTATATATTAAGATAGGCTTATTTTGTTCATGATCAATACTTCTTGTAATTGAGTTTAGTAATAAGTTAGAGTTTGCGATCGACTACTGAAACTCTTTGGGATGTGTAGGCCTACGTACGAATTCTTCAGAATAGCCAGGTATGTATTATAACTGCGCATGACAGCGCGAAGCTCTTACACGGATTCGATTGCGTTAAATTCAGGCACTGAAATTTTGAATTTCAAGCCACACAACGTGACACAAGACACTGTTTGTTCAGTGATATGCCTAATAATTGAATTCTTAAATTATTTATGCATTTCGTTGAATAGTATTGATAGCCTACTTATTTTGATAATATTTATCGCTTCCCAAGCAGCATTTCATCGCATGCACTTCTCCAGATAATTATATAACTGCACATTTTGTGAACAGGTGTCGCTGCACGTTAAGGCAAACCATGCAGAGCTTGCAACGCAGTGTTTGCATCAATATAAGACACGATCCATTGATGCTGTATTATCTTTGCATCTATTCTAGATTTCTAAAGCGCCTATGTCTCCTCGTCGTTGACTTGTAATCTCATCTGCACTCACTCACCTTCGGAAATGGACATGCATTCCATCGAGGTAGACGGCACGAGTGGAACAGCTGGGTGGACTGAGTCACCTTCCATTCTGTTTCCTTCCAACTCCTCCACCCTACCATCCTCCGCCGACGATGAGCCCCCGCGCTTCAACGAGATCTCCATAGTTAAGACGATCATCCTCAGCCTCATGTTCGTCGTCTCTCTGACCGGAAACACTCTGACCCTCGTCCAGATCGGACTTCGTCGTCGGAGATCGGGTCTTCGCAGCTCCACCATCCACCAGCTGATCGTCCATCTCTCGATCGCCGACCTCATCGTAACCTTCTTCTGTAACGTCACGGATGTCGTCTGGGCCTCGACTGTCCAGTGGTACGGAGGTACTTGGACCTGTAAGCTGATCAAGTACGTCCAGCTGTTCGGACTCTACCTCTCCACCTACATCATCGTCGTCATCGGACTGGATCGCTGCCTCGCCATCATGGACCCTCTCGGCAGAGGTCACTCAAAGTTCAGGGTCCGCGTCATGACGATTGCGGCCTATGTTCTCAGCGCTCTCTTCAGCCTACCTCAGGTAAATAACCAGATAATAACTCAGATTATAAATATATACCAAATAATATATAGAATGTATATATTATACATGCACTATAATGCATAAAGTACATATGCAGAAAACCTCCTCGAGATTCCAAGAATAAAAATATATACAATTGGATAAGTATAGTTTGTACACTAATCGTTAATGTTAAAATGATAGATAATATTTACAAATTAAACACATTTTAAAGAAAGAGGTTGATGACTACACTGTGCCCGGATGAAAAGCAGCCCCCCATAAATGTTTGTCAATAACTCATTAAACACTAAACCAATAGCTATAAAATTATACGTGCAGTATCCTACACTATTTCTCAATAAGCCTGCCAAATTTGACTTAAATTTATGCGGCATAAGCAAAGATATTGAATATTAAAAGATATTGGGTGAAATTTAGAGTTTCAAACACAAGCTCTTACTCGGACGCTGGCTTCGTCGTCATCGACGTAATAGATAATTTGTTTTGGTGTAAACAACAAATAAGTGTGGTGTTTACAAAAGAAGATGAAACTTTAATTACTGCGGATAAAAGGTTAAGGATTATGGTGCGAAAAAGTTTGCGAATGAGTTTTCGAACAGTGTCTTTGACAAAAACCGAGGAAGACGATTGGTGCGTTTATTGAGCGCCGCGGCGGATGGAACACGCAAAAAATATTCCTGCCGAACATCTCCTTAAGACCCGCTCACACTTACCGAAGTCACAAATGATCTCAGTTGGTGTGTCAACCCTTGGGTACATTAATTTGAGCCTCATTGTCAGATTGCGAGGGAGATGGGGATTTGAAGACTGCGGTATAAGCCTACAAGACATCATTGCCATGTTGGAAATTTCCTATTTTAAGTACTTTATTTCAAACGTTCATAACTTTGACAAACAGTCACAAACTGATTAATATTTCGAAACGGCTCCAGGATATCCTGGTAATATGGCTACTGATACCGTGTGAAAAATTCAGGCAAATTGTAAATTTTTTGACCGAGTTACGATACTTTTTGTAGGGGACTACTTTTTATCCGGACACAGTGTAGACTAATACTCTCTCGGACAGACTGATCAGCTGACGTATGATTATACAGAACGAACACCTTGCTGACTTACTGACTGACTTACTTACTGACCGACTTACTGACTGGCTGACTTACTGATTGAGTGAGTGACTGGGTGACTGATTGAATGACTTATTCATTGACTGACTGACTGACTGACTGACTGACTTACTGACTGACTGACTGACTGACTGACTGACTGACTGACTGACTGACTTGACTGATGACTGACTGACTGACTGACTGACTGACTGACTGACACAGACAGCTCGGTTGTAGTGGCCGGTGCTGGACCAGTTCCACTATGTTATACTGGACATGTAATTGGACAATTTGTTGGACCGATCCGCCGTCATTAGCAAAATAGCAATTGGTTATGTACAGCAGAAGAGAAAGAGAGGGAGACAGACAGACAGACAGACAGACAGACAGACAGACAGAGACAGAGAGAACCAATGATGGAATGTTAGACGAGGAACAGGCAGGAAAAGGGAAGGGAAGTAGGATGAGGAAGGAATATGTAGGCCGAGGATGAGGAGAGACGGAAGAGGGAGGGAGGATGAGGATTTGAACTGAGAGACGTAAGCCTAGCTACTCCATGGAAAGAATGCGCAATTGGTTGGAGAAGAATTCTGGACGGACGACAATAATTATTCGCTGCTTCTACTCAATTGCGAAGATCGTTGTTCGTCTGGCAAAGGACAGATGTCGCCCCATCTATCTCTCGATCTTTGCCCATCCTACTCCTGAAACTATTGTCCATATTTTGTATATCATACAACAGTTTACAATAAAACAACCTTCAATGAGCCACAGCACAATTTTTCAGATGTCGCTCTGAGACTGAAAAATTGGATCAAAAATTTCTATTTTTGAAAATAAAATTAGGAGAAACAGTGTTTGTCAATTTTTGCTCACCGGCCACGCCCTGTACAGTGTACATTACAATTTCAATACAATTATCTCAGTCATGGCGAATGAATGCGATATCGCTTATACGTAAAATTAATCAACGCAATATACACTTTTATTCAATATACTATTCCCGAATCATTTAAATTAAAAAGAATATAAATCAGTCAATAAATATCTTTATTGCTCACCAAGACAAACAGTTATACAAACACGGTAATAACCAGCAAATTAATTATTTAAATGCAGTGAACAATGGGAAACCCCAAAAGAACGAACAGTTCCGCTAACAGAGGCAACCCCGTTGCAGATTTTTAAAACAACCAATGAAGAACTGCAACACTTCCGCTATATTTCTCACAATACTTATCTAAGTTATATGTCTTAACTAAGTAGGCCTACACCAAGGTATCCTGCTCTTCGAGTCAGAGACCCAAACAAAATATAGTATTGTATTGTATTGTATAGGCAAAAGATAAAGGTCACCATTTTGCGAAGAACTCTCTTCTGTGGGCCTACAGAGTACGTAGTGCCATGCATTCAACAACATTGTCGCGCAAGGTTTTCACTTAATTGCATTGTAGTTATTGTGTTTTCGTTTAACGAAACAAATTGATAAGCGACAGTGAGTTACAGAAAAAGATAAATTTGCTTTTCTGGCAGAGATCTATCCCGATTAACGTGTCACGAGCAGAGATGCTCTGAGGCGGACAGAGCAGAGGAAGAAACTGTACTCTACGCTAATCCAAACTGTTGACTGTTGACTGACCTGGAATTGAACTCTCATCGTCATCCGTATTATTGGCCTCAGTCTTCAAACATTGATGTCTCGAGCATCATTAAATATAGGCTGCTTATTATTATTGCATGGCGCTCGAGTCGCCTACATGAAGCACTGATATGATAGATTGAGACAAATAGACAGACAGACAGAGACAGGTTAAGGGAGACAGATAGACAGACAGACCGAAGGGTGCTACGTGGGGTATGTCTGTATTGGAATGAAGCTCTATCAGTCGGCGGCAAGGGCGTAACTTTGACCTAAAAAGGGGGGGGTACACATTTTTTCTCCCAGTTTCTTGCGCAGAGACATTTGGACATAGGTTAAGTAGAATACATACAGGGTGGGCCATAAAATATGACCCCCTAGGTTTTTCCAAGTATTTTTTCAAAAAATGGAAATTTTCAAATAAAATTTTATAATCTGAAAGGTAATTCATATCTACGTATAGCTGAAGAGTTTCACCGAAATATTTAAAACACAGCAAAAGTTATTCAACTTCTAGTGACGTCATCCATTGCTTTTTTGGTGGTTCAAAGACGTTAAACAGTGTATTGCTAATAATTTCGCCAAAAATACAACTCTTAACGAAATCTTACAGGCTAAACCATAATTCATATCTGGGTAATGAATCCAAATTTTATCAAAATATTTCAGATGCAACAAAAGTTAAAGCCCTTTTTCTTATGACTTTTGTTGCGTTACATTTTTCTGAATCATCAGAATGCAGCCGGTGGACTTATTAATAGTGTTGTAACTTTTGTGGAGTTTGACATATTTTGATAAAATGTAATTCCTATGTGTAAATATGAATTATTACCTTTAAACCTGC
>JAQFXW010005622.1:0-10293 GCA_034693945.1 Dendrobaena attemsi
AGGATTTCTTTAATATTAGGAGGATAGAACCAATTAACTAAAGTTACTAAAAGTTGCCAAATGAATAAAAAACGTTTTAAAAAGTCTTTTGTTGATGGGGTACCCACCCAAATAAAATTTCAGTTTGGGGGTACAAAAAAAAGGTTGGGAACCGCTGATCTAGGGCATCTACTGATCACTTTTTCTCTAACAGGGGATCAGTGTTTTTGTGTCCATTGCTCGTTCGTTACTACCGAGAGCATCCTCTGACAAGCAATTTGTTTTATGTCTGGCATCATGCCCGTAAGTAAACATTATAACAATTGGCTAACAGAGCAAATACGTGGCCTGTATCAAACTGGCACTTTATAAATACATTAGGAGCAGCGAGCGGCCCAGTTTTACTTTAGAAACCATTATATGCCTAATTTGATGTTTCTCAGAGCAAAGAAGGACTGCTGGATTATTACACTTGTGGCTCTATCAAACACCATGCTTTAGAACATACCGGAATAACCTAATGTTAATATGTAGCAAATATGCTGAATTGGTGCTATATAATTCACCAGAAGCATTATAGTGCCCTTTCTTTTTATTAAACTGTAATTTATTCAATTCAATTCAAATTCGTTTATTGAAAACAAGTTGACAAGATCGTAACTTGATACAAGGGCCTAAACTAGAGGCTATTGACTTATGTTTGTCAGAGAAAAGAAATACTTACAGATTATTACAGTTATCAGCTTCACATGATTACCTTGCATAATTAAGAGTCACAATGTACGAAGGAATTGAACAATTTTATTTCATGGGGTTAATACATTGTAGGAATGAGTACAAGTTTTTGTGTCTCTGCGATGGTTCACGTGAAGTGCGTTGCAGTTGCATTGCATTGTGTGGCTTGGCATTTGCATATTTAACTTGTGAACCTAGGTTGCATGTGCATAATTTCTGGACTCATGAGACGCGCCTTCCCACTGGAACGTTGAGTCGACTGACAGCCATCTTGGAGGCAATGTATTCGCCAGAAACAGAGGATAATTACCTGAGCTATGCGACCAATTTCATGATGGAACTCACATCAAAAAGTCCCGACTTTAACCGAGAGATTTTCGATCAGCCGCTCTCTGAATGCAAATTTCTTGTAAGTGAGGAGCTAGTTTTACTTGTCTCTTATATTATATCAGAGAAGATGTATGAGATTGTACAGAGAGATTGACAAGAGACAGAGACAGAGAGACACAGTGAGGGGGGAGGAATACAAGGTGGAGGAGAAAGAAAGAAAGACACAGAGAGAGATAGGGTGAGAAAGATGAGCATTCGCTGATACAACTTCTCTCCAGAATTGTTTTTGCCCACAATCGTGTATGTAAAAATTCCTGTCTCAATGTGATGTAATATTTTCAAAATGAAAAAGCTCCCATGCCCCGAGTGAAATGTTGAAAGTGCCGATTTATCATATTTGGAGTTATGGACCATTGGACCATTCAGCTGTCAGTGAATGCTCAGACGATTGCAGCGCCTGCCATTTACTTTCCAGCCTCTGCCTATATGCCTTCGCAGTTGTTGGCCCGGTTACGTGGAACAGTCTTCCACTTGGCCTTCGTTCGCTACTTCTTGTCAATCCACTGCAGTTCTATAAAAGTCTTTCTATTTTGGTCGTGGCTGGGAGCGCCTCTGGGTAGTTTCTTGAAGAGGCACTATATAAATGTCCAGAATGAACGAATGAATGAATGAAATTCTGCTTGATGGCAAAGGGACGTGTTTGTGAACACCAGAGTTGTTGGGCAGAGTAAGTTCAGTTGAGCTTGCAACCATTGCGTAAAAGACCGATGACACTTGATGACTGCCTATGTCAGCCAGGGATATGTACATGGCCTCTGGTGTGCATTGTTCGATGTAGCTATGATGTTGACAATTTTACAAATTACGTGCAACCAGATCTGCCTTCGGCCTAGAGAATGGATCTTCTACGTTTTATAGATTCTTTGTATCGTGGCTGGACTCTGAGACTGCCTCTTTGGAATTTGTGCTTTTATACATTCAAGAGATTAATTATTAAATCAATCAAACAAAATAATTTATATAGCGCCCTTTCAAGATCTCTACTCAGACCTGGTCAAAAAGAAAAGTCTTTTGGAGGCAATGGAATGAAGCTGACGAATCATGAGGAAGCAAGCAAGTGGGAAGTCATTCCAAGCAGTTGGCCCCACAACCGAAAAAGATCTTTGCTGCATAGTTGCAGTAAGCGAGAAAGGAACGAGAAAGTCACCACGTGTAGCTGAGCGCAAAGAACGTCGACCCAGTGAACAAGAGCCAAAGGTGAAGAGCTCATGGAAATAGGATGGAGCTTGAGTCAGCCTAATTGTTATATTGCGCAATGCTTAGCTTTTACAAAGGCTAATCATGAACAAGTCCTCACAAAAGTGCCATTTTCATTTGTTTTGATGAAAGCGTGACTATTCCTTTGCATTGCAACTTGATTTTTCTAGGACTACAAGATCCAGTCATCTTGGTTCCAGCGTCACGCTGCCATGACTCCGCTGTTTGTAGAGACTCAGCTGTCAACGCAGACGGCACTACCTGGTTACGCATCACTTGGTGCGAATGATGGTTCTGTGAGTTCGAGGCATGTGCGCGCGACGCAGGACGTTACTAGCTTTGCTCCAACTCAGGCTTCAGGTTTGTATTCAGATTTCGTAATCGGAGTAAATAAGACATTGGAAATTGGAATTATCAGTTGCAGCATAGAAAATCAATGATAAATACTTGCTGAATAAGATAAGTACTTGCTCAATATTTATGCCAGGTAGTCCTTTTCAACGCTCTAATGAAAATCGGTCTTTAGGGTGATAACTTATAAGTACAAAAGATGTTCCCAATACAAAGGAAAAGGGAAAATAGTTTAAATGCACTTGAGATTTGTTCTAGAAACAATCCTATAATTTCAGTGAAGAACTATTCTCTATCCACTGACCTCCAGAACAGAAAACCTGGAGTAATAGCAATAACACTACAGTGTTTCCTTCCTTTCCTTTCCAGTTCTTTGTGACAACAGTTTTTTTATAATCATATGATTTATGAACATGGTATTTTTAACAGAATACACTATTTTTGCCTTAAAGCATGGATTCAAATTGATGTTCTTTACATGTTATATTAAGTGCAATTTGCATTTCTATTATTAAAAATTGGTTTGGTCATTATCATGGTAGTTTAGGGTTGTAAAGCAACACTTTAAGATGGGGGGCTTCCTGTCCTTTTATTTTGTCTGATTCTTAAGTATTCTTAAGTGTGTCCCACTTTTGCTGATTTTTTCAATATACTTAGTCAAATAGTCAGTCATCTGCGGAAAGAGATTTAAAGCCTATCGGCGTTTATGCAATCATTGGTTCATAGTCATTTTTATGCTAGCAAATTTAATCTGTCACTTGCCTGGCTTGCTCTTATAGATAGCTTATAGAACTGCCCCACTTCTTCTTTGCGAACTTTGTTAATGAGTTTCATTCATTCTACGTTTTAGTTGCACGTGGACCATACAATTGGCTGACACAGAACAGTCTGGATGTCAGTAGCTCATCCTTGATGGACAGTTCAGTTGATGAGGATGGAGGAAGGTTCTCAGGTCAATCTTCCCTCCTCTTCACAGTCGGTCGAAGCTCAGGTGGGAAGAAGATACAGCCGAAAGGTGTTCCGCCGGACTTTGGAAGGGAACGGCTCGGAAAGAAAGAAACACAGGCAGACGAAAGTAAGAGTAATGGCAAGAAGACGTCATTTTCAAATTGATATGTAGAGCCTTCATTTAAGATCTCTTTATGCAATATACATGTAAAACAGTTATAGTATGGGTGAGAAAATAAATTGACTAATCAATGAAATGAACAAGAGATAATGCAGGGAACGAGTTAGAGTAATTAGTGACACATTGACAAGAAGAGTTTACGAGCCGAGTTTGCTTCGGGCATTGCCCCTTCAGTTTAAGTCAGCCTTTCTTCACTTTTGAGCAGTGTTGTAAATGGAGATGTAGCATGAATGGGGGCCTTGCACGACTGCCAATGGTTAATTCCAACTACTTGAATTACCTGTGATGAATCATTCCTATGTATGCTTGTAATCATACTGGAGTCTGTCGGTTTTAACGTCTGTAAACGAAGATTATTAATATTATTATAACACAAATTCATTTCTTCATAAAGCCAAAAGCAATTTTGCAAACTGATTAAATATGCTGTTCATTGTGAACTATACGTGTAAATCGTCAATTCGTTTCCTGATTATTCCAATTATTATTATCATTATTATTACTATGAAACATTTGGCACATTCTAAGCATTTGGAAAACTAATATTGTTTGACAAGCAACTCTGCAGGGGGAAGAAAAATCGAATGCATTGCATTGTTCTGTTTGTTTGGATTGACAGAGAGCGATGGCGGTGCAAGCGACATATTGAATCTGAAGAGACGTTTCGTTAAGAGCCAACAGGAGTCTAGTACAGTCTTCTTTATGAAACGACAGACGAGGTTAACACAACAGAGAGAGGTTAGTTCTGTCCTCTGTCTTGTTCGACTGTTCGTCCTGAGTTTCCTATAAGTACTTCTGCTTGTAGCGGTTGCTACTTAAATACATTCATTGTCAATGTTTAAATGATACTCACGTGTAAGTATAGAGTTAGCGCTTGTCAATTTAATGCACTGTCATGATAATTAATGATAATTAAGAGGCACGATTAATGTGGGCATTTAAATAAGTGTAAGTTAGGCTGATATAACAGTAGGATTTATTATAAATAAAGAAACACTCTGAAACTATAATCAAGGATTCTGTTTACTTCAGCCAATGAAATGCATGGATTGATATTAATACAAGCAGCGTTCATGAGAGCAAGGAGACAGCGTAAGCAAGAGCAGGGAGGCAGTTAAAAAGGAGAGAGGGAGGGCAATTTGGCGTCAGTGGCTGTTGGATTCTCCATTACGCATATTTGCAGTTAAATTCGTTCTTTGGCGACGTTTGGGTCTCAAGTTCGTTTTTGCAGTTTGGAATTGTTCTTTGGGATCAATTCATGTAGTTTGATGACTGTGTGTAATCAAGTGGATGGTTGGTGTTGGCGAATCGGCAATTGTCAATTCGTGAAACAAGCATGAAAGTTGGTAGCTTTGTGAGGAAGTTTGCGCTATATAAATCAAAGTGGAATGTTTAAATATCAACATTATTCAATTTTGGAACCATTTGGATGAAGTGAATTGACTTTAGGTCAGTTCTGAAAGTTACTTCTCAATTTTCGAATTATCAAGGTGACTTTGAGTCATTGTCATTGTGGAGGGCGGATTTAAATAATCAGTTCATTAAAGAACAATTCAGAGGAAGGATCAAGTGATTTTCAATTCAATGGATGCCTGATGCCTTTGACTCAATATTCGAATTTCTGAAGAGTTAATGATCAAAAATTATAAAGAATAAAAATGTCACATTGAGTTTCCATCCATGAAATCCAAATATCACTGGTTTCAATGGAACTTGAATTTCTGGCATGATATCAACTTTTGGAAAGAACTAAAGGAGAGAAGTACATTCCTTTCATGTAAAAGTCAATGCTAATTAGATAATCGTGCCCACTAAGTAGATAAGCATTACGTTACAACTTTGACTTTTGTTTTATTTCAATACAATTTATTTCTGAACATGCGTCGTCACTCTAGAGATGTCAATACACATTAGCATTACTCCTAACAAGAAAATACACGATAGCTAAAGCGATTAATCTTATCCTCGTTAGCGACTTAACCAGCCCTTTTTAGGATCTATTTATATAGTACCGCTACACTGCTAGTTGACTGAGCAGGCCAAGGGTTCAGTGGTATCTTGTTACACAGGACCTCTATTATATCCTCAGAATGCCCTGCTCTGGGGTTGGTGAGTAATTCAACTGCGAGACAGTGGTAATCTTGAAAATGTACAAATGATGGCACTATTGTCAAGCAAATGTTACATTTGCACGGCATTGGTTCGTCTTTTAGTAAGTGTTTTATTGCCACTAATTGAGAATTTAGCATTTTGTTTCCTGTGTTTAATTCACGATTTGCTTGTTGTGTTGTGTCACATAACAATCATGACCGTAAATTGAACCAAACGATGTGAATAGTAGCAATATACAGATTATACAAGTAGAGAGAAATAACTGGGATCAATAAACAAGTAGAGTCAAATAACCAGGATCAATCAACAAGTAGAGGGAAATAATTGGGATCAAATAACAAGTAGAGAGAAATAACTGGGATCAAGAAACTAGATAGAAATAAATGGGATCAATAGATGCTACGTAACCTAGACAACTAACTATCTGGCATACACTTCTAGGTTGTTGTTTTAACAGCAGGCCATTTGTTTGCAAACCGTTTAACTTGTGTGTTGCATGTATATGTCATGTGATGCAGCGTCAGCAGCAGGAGCAGAGGCAGAAACGGGAGCATCAGGTAACGATGTACCGAAGCTATCGTATTGGAGATCTACCAGATATTCAGATCAAGCACTCGTACATCATTGCTCCTCTTCAGGGCCTTGCTCAGGTATCAACCAATCAATCAATTTCGTTGATTGACTTTTGAGCTGGCAGAGCGCAATCTATTGACAAACAAACCGATTATGTCACTGCTCGCATAGACGATTGTTATCCTGATGTCTGTATAGATATTCTCAAATTGTAAGCTTACTGCAGTTTGTCAGTTTGTGTCATTAAATGAAAATACAAATGCAATAGGTGCTCCCTTTAGTATAAGGCCTGCAACATAAAATTGTTGTGCTACAATATGACCTATTCAACTTCAATCAAGTGCTTTTGTGTGTGTGAAAGTTGGTTTCTTATAAAGTCAGCTTTTGTCATCGACTTAATACTATTTGTCTGAGCCTATCAATTGTTCCGATGAACTTTAATATTACCAAACAGATAGATAGATAAGTAGATAGACAGATAGATATTGCTATCATCACTCCACATCTACAAAGTCTACAAAACTTTCTACTGCATTTTATGTTGTTTGAACATTTGTGCGTTCATCTGTTGTGTAAATGTGAGCACAATACATCTTGTAGTTCGTACTGTAGCAAGTTGATTGGTTCTGGTTCTTTTCTCTTCAGAGAGACAGTACTGTGGCGAAGCTTCTCTTCAGTTCGTTGTTTAAGGCAATATTCGACGAGATTGAAAAGGAGAAGACGGAGAAAGAAGCAGAGACCATTGTCACGAAGATCAATCAGTCTCTCAACAAGATGCTCGGCGACTCTCTTCTTTTTCTGCCTCCGTTTCTCGGTTTCATCCTGGTGAGTTGAGTGCGGATTCAATCGTAATTTATATAACACCAGTGGAAGAGGGACGCACGAGAGGTGTTAACCCTTTCCCGGTTTATAGAAAATTTAGTCTTGCCTGCAGCGTTCAGTTAGTTTTACGTACGCGTACTGTGTCAGGTTTCGACATAGCTGACTAGTTGTAACTGAAAAATAAAGATGCTAACATGTTTGTTGTTGTTATTTATATATTAAATTTGTCTCTAACCATGATGGCAATGAAATGTGCAAGAAAATATTGGTAATGTTTTCTGTGTGATGAACCAACCACAAACCAGGTTACAAAATGTAGAATGTCACAAATTCACAATATGGGGAAATGGACTGTGTCTAGCACGATTATTGCAATTCAGTTTACAACAAACAAGACTACTTAATAGAAATACTGGTTCAAAACACCTTCTAATTAGCATTTTATTATGTTTGTCATTTGTATCAACAATGGTAGGCCTAGGCCTACTGATTTCTTTGAAGTTAGTAGGGCTATTGCAGCCCTGAGTCCATGCCTAATTTTTCTAAATAGCTTACTTGAAACCACCTCTTCTGTAAAAGGTAAAGTAGCCTAAACAACTCAAACTTCTAAAGTGGAATGCCTATAAGTAACATGAACTTTTGTGTCATGACTGCCTGTAGCGTAGGCCTAATGTAAACCGGCTGATGTACATTTTCGGAGAAGTTGACCATAAGAATTGTTGCTATCATGACTGGTTCCGAATCTGACTGGACACCGTCGTGAATGTCTTTATATGGGTCCAATTAACTGTCTGATAACTTTGAAATAAGTCATCTGAATAATCTAATTCTAATAAATAAGTTATCAGATGAGTCTTCAGCTAAAAGTTGTCCCAGAACGACGTTGACAGCAAGCATACACGAATTTCGCTTCTTAGACAAAAGTCAAATTTTCTAAGGTTTCACGACCGCTTGTCAACAGGAAATACCCGGTACTGAAATAGATATCGATTGTAAACCGTCACGCCTTTCCACAGATTATCTTAAGACATAGAGCAGTACCTTAGACTACAAGAATAACTGAGATAAATCATTGTAAACTTGTGTGGTAAGTGATCGGTGAGTAATTACGGGACAAACGCTGCAGGCTCGATTTGCGCCAGCGGGTATACACGAGTCAAACTCGAAAGGTTTAATGCAGATGTGACCTCCAATGCACTTTAGTGATGACACCATCATGGTTAGTTTCTGGTGTAGATTTGATTCATATTTTTCTCTTATTAATGCCAATGCTGTAAAGATAGTTGGCTGTTTGTTGTTAGAGTACGAGATAAAATAAAACTACATTATAGTATGGCATACCTGGATTTTTGATTCGTATACATCTAATGCTTAATGATGTCGTATGCTTATCATATTTAAAAACAAATTATGAAATGTCGTCATTTATTTTATTTCTCTACTTTTTCTTTAATAGGACGTTGCTTTGTCAGACAAGAAGAAGATTCGTCTTGACCCGATGCTTGTTCGTCAGTGTTGCATTACGGGCTGCGTACAGCCACTAGGTCTGTTGCGTATCTATGCAAACTCTTCAGCTTGCTAAATTTACTAATTTATACCTATGACGTATACGATATTATTCATGCAATCATTCATTTCAAGAATTTACAAAGTGATCATTCAAAGAACCTATGCAGTGGCATGTCCAGTCCAACCGTGGTGACATACACTGGGCTTCAGGAGTCTGAGGAAGGCAGGTGTGTTGCTCCTAGCCTCCTACCCAACATGCCATATCTCTTTTGGGAGACCTTTTCAGATGGAGGGTCCAGCAACAGAAACAATATGGTACTGCATAATGGAACAGGGTAAAAGAAGCTGACCACGAAAAGATGAGCTCAGATCTCTGCGGCCAACCGTTTCAGAAGTAAGTAAGTTGGTGCAGAGCCTAGAAGATATTTCCAAACATGAGCAGCTATTTGTACCCACAGGCTCACACACATGCATTCAGTGACTCAAATACACGTTACACACTCATGCACGCCCAATCAATGAATTTCAGTGTAATATACTACAGCAGTTGTTTCAGTAAACTAATATAAGAAATCCGAATGTACCGATCTTCAGGGCGTCATGTATGAACGTATTTTCTAGGTATTTTGTTGCTGGAAGAGAACATTGTGAGATCGGACGGTGCAGAAGAGCCTCAGACCAAGCGGGCAAGAGGTGTTAACCGCTCTTCAGCTGCCCCACAGAACACCAGCACTTGGATTGAGTTGGCTAGGTACATTCAGAAAGCAGATTTCAAATTTAACAGTTTAAGAAGTCATTCTGTCCCTTGTCTGGTTTTCTTAACTAGATTAGTGCATGAATTTTTTTATTTATTTATTCATGGCAGTAAAGTTTTGTAGCGTCCTTCAAGACTACCTACTCAGAAGTGCTCCCAGCCCAACCTCAGGGTAGTGTTATCAATAGACACGGTGTTAATTGCCTCGGCTCTAAATGTAAGTTTCAATTTATAAAGCGCTTTCTAGAGAAACCTTAACACGGTCACTTCCAACCCAGTCAGCTGGAAACTTTAACCAACAGTCTAGTCTATACTTTTCAGAGCTCGTGTAGCTAAATATAACAAAAGTACTAAGATTGATTGAAATTCAAGTGAATTAAAAAGTAAACTGCTGCATTAGCAAAATGTGTGATTTGATGAAGACACCATATAATTGATTTCTTGATGGGCTGATTGTTACAGGTTGTACAAGTCAATCGGCGAATATGACGTTGTATGCGGTATTTTCGGCAACCAACTTGGCACAGGATCTATAACTAAGGATGCTATTGAAGCAGAAATGAGAAAGGATTACCAGGCTGCTGCCAAGCTCTATGTGCAGGTGATCTGCTTCTAAACTCTTTCTTAGCAGCCTTTGAACCCGACTGCGATAGTTATTCAGTCTTCTAATAATAATAATAATATTTATTCTTTAATGACCAATCGCTAACCGCGTTTTGGTTTACAAGTACAAGTTATACGA
>JAQFXW010005623.1:0-10291 GCA_034693945.1 Dendrobaena attemsi
AGATATAGATCGCATTTTGAGTAAGTAAGTAAGTAAGTATTTGCCCGTAATTATTTACGGGTTACGGCTAGTTCAATTTATAATACAGTACAATAAAAAAATAGTTCCGTTAGCCGATGTCTCTACAACTATATATAATAATGTGCGGGACAGCGCATGTAATTTTATAATCTGTACCTGACTGCCTGTTTAAGTTTTCTATTTTATGTTAAATATTTCTAATCATCCTAAATGGTGTAATGCATGTTCACTTGTCATATGCAAAGAAAGGCTACTGACTTACAGACTTACTCACTTAATACAACTGTAATTTTATAATGCTCTACATACAATAAGTTCAGATGTGCACACACTACTATACAATATACAACAGACGTCGATGGTGCTGCACAGTTGTGCTGCAGAGCAACTGCGAGTGAAGGACTTGCTCAAGATCCTTGTACATACAGCAGCTTGATGCAGATTTGAACCTCTGACCTACCGGTTACAAGGTACCAAACATACCACTACATCACCATGCCCAACTCATTTGAGACGCAAAACAAGCACTGTACACCAGAAACTCATGATTAATCTTGTCTTTGGGAGTAACTATATAGACTGCTGTATCAACAATATTTGAAGCTTGTGGCTTACTGCTCAGTGTAAGTGTTATTAGAAAAAGATGACAGCCTTTACTTTCTGCTACAATTACAAAGTACTTAGTTCTAAACCTCATAAAGCAAAAGGAATCCAATGACACATGTAAAAACTGTGACTTATACTGTCCAGCAAAACCAGCATTTGGTTTCACAGCTGAAGCATATTTCAAAGCCCTACCTGATAGGACCGAGGAGTAAATATGTGTCCATGGACATTGTCTAATCGACAGCTCTTCCCAGACCGCTTAACTGTCCCACCAAAAGTCGTCATCTGAAAGCAACATGGAAAATGTCAGCCTAATACTACAAACATTCACAATTATTATAAATACTATTTCAAGATGGTCATTGTGTAAGAACAAAGAAACACGGCCTCAATATAATAAAATAAGAGTCTTCAGATAAATGCACTACCAAGACGTCTGTACCAAGAGGTCAGTCAGGAAGTTGCTAGAGGTCCAAAAGCCCTCCCAAAAGGTAGGCCATGAATGCATCTATCAAAACTCAATCAATGACGTAGACATTGGGGAGGGGTGGTGGAGCATTGGACACATGCTGGCGTGAAGAACAAACGACTCTATTTCAATACCCAAATCAGGAGAAGATGACTCAGGATGACTGAATCCTTCATTCGCTACACTACGTTGAAAATAATAATAATAACAATTACGACCAATTCTAGGGTGCCTTAACACAGCCATACCATTACAAGGGCGCCTAAAGTACTAACTAGAGCGGGGTATGCTCTAATAGTTAGAGATGTAGAATGTATGGGTGCCCTGCGTGGCTGCCATAGGTTAAATTAATAACCTGTAACATTCATTCATACTATGTCTGTCTGTAATCATACTGTGTTCTTGTCAATATGAGTGTACAATAAACGAAGACCTATTATTGTTATTTTCACCTGTGACACTGTCACAAAATGAAAGCAGCAGTAAAACCAATTAGTAAAGCTCTTAGAATTAATAAATGTCTTGTGTCACTAGGACTAGAATTCAAATAGGAATGAGTGTGATGTCATACACGTGAAGCATCTCTATCACTGCCTTGGCAAGAGAACTGCTAACTTTATCCTACAAAATCGTGATAATACCGTCCCAACAATTTTAATAACCATTTATATAAATGCGTTGAACTAATGCCGAGCAGCTGTGGGGGGAGCGGGGTGTCTGCGTTGAATATGGTAGGAAAAGTCTCAAATTTCATCCAAACATATGATGTCTTCTTTAGAAAATGGTAAATAAAAATTCTTTTCAAGCGGTCTGCACCTGTAAACCCTCCTAAATACTTTCTATACTTAATGCTAACCTTTCAGACGTTTACTTGAGTCAGCTGCTTAGGATATGGCTTGCTTCAGCTGTTGTCCCTGTGTTTAATCCTCTTCTTTTCAGAAGTGTTGAAATCCCTAAACAGAGAAATTTATCAACGACAAAAATTATATCATACTTTATCTGGTATTTTCGAACCAATGTGTAATATCTAATCAATTTAACAGTGTTGTGTGGACATGTTGGTAATTAGCTTGCATTTTGCATAAGTCAATTGGCTTTCTCAGTGCATTTGGAACTATCAATAATGTGGTGCAGCTTATTCATTCTGCAAACACATATTCCACAAATGCACGGCTTTCGATTTGAATTTGATCCTTGCGCAAAGATATGTGAACCACTTTTACCATCGACATATAACAATTAAGACGATTTAACATGGATTTTTGGGATCTTAACAAATTGTAAAAAATTACCATGTTGTCAGCCCGAGTTAGGAATAGGAGCATTTTGACGCTAATGGTATAAGTCTTAAGATATCACCAGGTAAATTCTGGTGACATTCAGAATCGATCCCAAAATAGGGACCCTTTACCCCAATATATTTAACTAATTTTAATGACAGTTCTAACCCATTAATACGGAAGGGTGAATTTTCTGCGACGGAAATTTGACGTATATTTCGCTGCAGAAGCAATTATCCATGCTTTGGCTGGCGAGAGCTTCCGCCGCAAGATATCGGTTAGGGCCAGGGTATCTGGCGTGAGGGTCGGTTAGGGTCAGGGTTAAGGTTTGTATCGTCTGTAGTAATTTCCGTCGGAACTAAGAGAAATCACGATGGATGACGGCGTATAAGCAATTATGCATGCTTGAGATGGCGGAAGCCTCCGCCGCAGAAGCAGCACGCATTATGGAATGCATCGGATAGGCCCTGTTCGAGGACAGCGCTCGAGGACAGCCAAGATCTTAAATAAATTTTCTAGTTTTCGGCACATCGAATGCTTGATAGAAGTCCCCTGCTCTGGGTGCCAGCTATCAGCAGGTAAAATTTGGTAACGTTCTGACCAGGTCCAAGATCTACACCCGTCCCAACCCCTTTCTGCGAATCTGCAGAAATTGGATTTCCGGACGTTTCGGCGATTCGGGTTTCGACGATTCGGGTAGACACCGGTTAGTGTCATCGGAACTACGAGGTTGATAAGAACGGGAAATTGCCGAAAGCAGAGAATTCATTAAAAAGCGATCGATTGCAAAATCATAATGAAGAGTTTTATGGACATCAATTCACTCATTTATACTCACAGCTGAAGTTGATTCATAATCAATCAATTATTTTATTTAAGATATTTAACATTTTCATAAAAAGAAACTAAGACACTGAACCCTTCGCACAGCATCGCATTCAGTTTCCGCTTTTGGTGTTTTCCGAAACACAGCCGTCAGTAAGTAAGAACGCAGCCATCAGTAATCTCCAAGCTTAAGCACCACTCAAAAGCTACCCACAGTATACCATAACTATTATTGTCAAAGGTGGTTTCCCGGGTTCAACCCCCCCCCCAATTAATTTTTTACATTTTTTAAAAGAAATGAGTAATGTTTATATGAAATCCTTACACGGGGACCTAAAACGGCCTCACGTCCATTCTAACAGACAGAATATTATGCTACTGCTACCTTCTTCGATCAATTTCGACTGATCACGAACTATATTATGGCACGTCAATCTCTAACATTTACTTATTTTGAAATTTTGAAATTTTCTGACTACATTCAGTGGAGAAAATTGTGTGGGTTCGTCTCTGCTAACTTTTATGCATACTGTGGACAAGCATACGGCTAGACCCCAAAATTGTGTGGGTTCATCTCTGCTAACTTTTATGCATACTGTGGACAAGCATACGCCATCAATGATTCAACAAGGCACTCACTTAATTCACCCAGACAACAGCCTGCTCTGCCTTTGACCACAGTATACTGTGCTTTGACCTAGTTAGTCCCTTCCAGCAGTATCACTATCAAAGCACCCCCACTCTTTACCGTATTTTTAGTCTGCAAGATCAAATGAAAGCATAATCTCTAAACTGTCCTACATGGATCTCCCTATAGTGTGATGACACCAACAATGAGAGATGTAGAGTTTTATACTAAGCGTTTTGGCCTGTAACAAGGGAAGGCATACTAAGAGCACCTCTGAGCACTATGTTCCTTGAAGGGGCTTTTCAATAACAATTCAGGAATGAGTAGGAATACATGTATGTCATAAAATTATATTTGTCTTCTTCAAAAAATTATTCATGCAAATATTATTCACGAATCATGAACAGTATTAGTCTGGAGTATCTTGTTTAATGAACCTTGTTATCCAGACCATAATTTAGTGTAGGCCCCCTACATGACATTGTATCCAGGCTTGGACTGGACCACCGGGAAATTTTGGGCCGGTGCACCAACCCTAATTTAGGACAGGCGCGTCAGCCCTAAGCCTAACATCGAGTGGTGCACCAACATTTCTGGAAGTTGGATTAAAAAAAGTCAACTTCTTTGGCGGATGCGATGAAAGCATTTTGGTAAGTTGGGACTAGATAAAAGGTCATCAACCTTTTTGGCTTATTGTTTGTCCGAAAAAAGAGAGAAATTTTTGGGTCAATTTTGCAGGCCAGTCCGACGCTGCATGTATCATATCAATAATCTTTACCATTTTTTTCCAGCATATTTATGACTTTATGTTTTATTCATTTTTTAATATGCGAACCAAACACCTTGTTCAAAAATACGTTGCACATATAAGCTTAATAGCAGTAATATTTTTAAAATGAGCATCATCTACTTCATACACTTAAACACACAACACACAGACAAAATAGAAATCCCTGCATCTCTTTCTGCCACCTGTCATAGTCCAGAAACCGTGAACAATTGAACATAGATTACTATTTGTTAAGGATTGGAATCAATTTCTGGTTTGGTTAGTGCCTCTCCAAATTCAGTGACGGTGAAACAAATCATTCATCTGATCACGGTTTGCTCAATGGTCAACTTTTCAGTATAAAAACTTAGCAGGTTACTGTCTTGTCATTGGAAATACAACTCAGCTGAATATAAAATTAACTTCAACTATGCTAATTCCTTCTATTGAAATACGAATTTATTATCTGAACCAATGAACTACTTTACCCCAACATCAGATCTCCACTCTCACTTTACAAGAAATTTAGGCACCTATAGACCTGGACCCATTCGTACTAACTACCGGAAATTTTCCATTAAATATTCAGGACCAGTAATGTGGAACAAATTAATTACTCTCATACATCAGGGGCTCTACTAGTGTTTCCTCATTTAAAAAATATGTAAGACTATGGTTATTAAAATTTCCTATATTGTCTGCTACTATTTAAGGTTAATCGCCGGTTGTGTTTTTATGTGTTGGTTTGTTTAATGAACAAGAGGTGACGGTGTAATGGTTATGTCAAAATAATTGTAAGCCATCTTACGGTTGTACCATGACTTATGTAAACTGTAGGTGACCCATTCTAGCGGGATTCTATCCCTTTTGGGTGACTTTGAGCGATGACAAAATGTGTTAAACTTAGCTTATGTTTTGATGTACCATTGCCTTGTCTTGTTCAATAAAAACGAATTGAATTGAGTGATGCAATCAACAACTTTACCATTTACATAGCACTTTAGCACATGCTGCATTTATTTTTGCAGCACTCTTATTTAAGAAGTTGTGTATAAAAAATCTTCAAGTCCGACATGATTTCTCATTGTCTGCCCAATTGCCTAGTTGCAGAAACGAGTCATAAACACTGGAAAGTATATGAGCTGCATCCATGAGGCAGCATATTCATTTCTCTTATATTATCCTCTCTTCGACTTCCATCTCGTGTTCCACGCAGTTCATCTTGTCTTCTAAGCTTTAGCTGGAGTTGGTCCTTTATCCGATTCAGAATCAGAGCTTTCTGATGACGACGCTGAGCGATCCTTTTGTCTAGATACACCTTTGTTCGCTGCCCTCTTCTCCAACATTCCAGGCTAAATGTAACATTATTCATTCCGAGTTTAGTCACTTCAACATACAAAACAAACTTAAAAGACTCAACCGAGGCCTCTTCCATGTATGTATGATATTGAGTTCAATAAACTGATAGACTTTAGCAGAAATTCTTAAGTGTTAAAAAAATTATATTTCCTGTATTATACAGATATTCAGATAAAGAGATCCAACAGGGTTGGTTCAAAATAGTCTTCTATGTGCATTACACAATACACAGCCAATGGATGGACACTGGACGCCAAGCCAAGGCAGTTTCAATAGCTCAAAACTTGTTACACTAGCATTTCACAAGTAGAGTCCATCAATAGTTAAAAATCTTTGTGGAGGTAGGAATCAGAGATTTACAGCACAAACTAAGAAAATCTAAACCAAAGGAAATTTCAAACTGTTGTTTAAACTTAACACATAAATGCAGTAAAAGCGCAAGACAGACCTCCCATGGCAGAGGCTGACCACTGCCCTCGAGCAGGGATGCAACGGTTTGCAGTGACCGTACCAAGATGTCATCAAATGTGAGGCCGGCCTCGAGAGCTGATCGATAACAATCGAGAACTGGTTTCCAGTCACTTTGGTCACCTGAGTACAAAACAAAAAGACAAAAAGATAAATCCCACTATTAATACAACTCGTGCCACTGTAATTTCTCAACTTTTAAGATTGAGCAAATTCTTCACTTGCAATTACTCCATGTGTAGGAGGGATACGAAGAACATAAGACCTAAGGTAAGTTCTCCCATAGGTAAAGTCAACTTTCTTTCAGTAAATGAGGCGCTTAGGGATGTTAATTACGTCTCAGCATCAACGCTGTAGTCGGGACTGCCTCTGAACAGTTCATACTACAAAAGGTGCCAAAATAAATACTTGCAATACAATAAAATACAAAACAAATCAGAACACGTGCAGAACAACTGAAAACAAAGGCGCTTTCTCATCTGTTAGCAAAACACTTACATTTGAGAAGCAGAAGTTGATTGTACGGCACAATCAAACGACGAGGATTGTCGCAACGGTGAAGTTCAATTACTTTGTGAAGAATGTCCTCCTGCATAAACAAAGAAACAAAACCGGGTTAAAGAGTTCTACTGGACAAACTCATTAATCGAAAAAAATTACAGCCTAGTTCCGCTCATTTCTGCAGTTACAAATCACACCTTCGACTAATTACATAGCTATAGACATTAATATTCTTTATCCTTCAGGCTTTGATTAATCCCTCTCTGGGGAGAGGTCAGTCACTCAGATCTTCCATTGATTCTGTCTCCAATACATTCTTTCTTCAATTTCAGAAACTTCAGGACTTCTTGAATGATGTAACTAGACATTCTAGTTACATAACTTCTAACTAGACATTAATATAACAGAAACATGGTTTCCTAGATGGGATCCAATTCACTGCCGTGACACTAGCAGGATCACACGTAATTAGTTGAACCAGGAATGCAATTAACAATACCATTATCATAAACAATTGCATCAATGACTCTACTCTTAGTTCAACTTGTATCGTCAGATTCTAGATAATGTCAGAGAAAGAATTCATGACAGATTCTTTCTAAGCATATAAGAATGACAATAAAACAGATTGAAAAAAAGTGCAACTCAAAATAAGCTTCAAATGTTGCTGAAGCGATTTTGTGTAGAACATTCTGACAAGCCCTCCCAAAAGGGCAGCAAACTAAACTGCATGCTTAGAAATGAATTGTTCAAGTCACTGTTTGACAGCTGAAATAAAGGCTTCACATAGACTGGCAGGCAACTGCAACAGTGTTTCAATAAGGTACATGAAGCACTCTGGAACATTCCGAGACCACATAATATGCTAATCACTTACTTATCCTTACTTACCCTTACATATGTAAAATGCACAATGTACAAGTCCAACAGAAAAAAGCATTCTGGTAACTGCTGAACTATTGTTCTCATTTTTCTTTTGTTCAACCTTGTTGCCATTGTTCATCTAAAAATATGCGTTTGGCATCTTTGTCATCCTCTTCCAAGACAATTAGATTAATTAGTGATATCTCACCCTTTGCTGACGTCTTGCTGCTTGGCAAACGTATGAAACACGTACTCTGTCTTTCAAAGTGGGAAATTTCTACAATTTCAAACAAAACAATTAAAAGTTTGTCACATCCACACACCTTGATTCCCACCCCCAGAAGAGGGGCACTAGATTGAACACTGCCCAAATCCATACCGACCTCCCAACTTCAAAGCTCTAGCAACGCTACTGCTGTAAAGGTAACGGAACATCCCAAACCAACAACGGTAATTCGAAAAACAGTACTGCATAATTTTTATGTTACAAGGCACATAGCACAAATTTTATCAAAGTTTTTTATCTTCATTATTTAAACCAAAACAGTTCTAGAGAATTTAGTTGAGCTCAAGCTTAGGTCTTGTAATCTAACCTGAAACAAGTTGTCTAATTCCTCCGTCTTTCCACTAAGCATATACAAATTGTATAGATGGGCAAGAGGCTGAATGTTCGTAGTTTTCTCTGAATAGTTTTTGATAACAGACGCCACTACAAAGCAACATTCCAAATTTATATCGTCAAATTGAAATGATTACTATCCAAGAAATTTGACACAACTACACGGTGTGCACCGTAATAGATGGGATACAATTCACTGCTAGGACACTAGCAGAATCACGCCGAATTAGTTGAACTAGGAATGCAATTAACAATACCAGAAACAATTGCATCAATGACTACTCTTATAATTCAACTTATATTGTCAGACGTCAAGTTCTAATTATGTCAGAGACAGAAATGGCAAAATTCTTTCTACATATATTTATATATAATATATATAACAAATTTCTAGAAGCTATTGAAATGAAAAACAGTAATACTAGGCAATTTTCAATAAATTAATACTAACTTCCAGATAATTATGAATGTTGGCCACACTTACAATCAGCTAAAAGTTCTGGTTTCTTCTCATTCAGCAAAATCAATGCATGAGTTGTCAAATACTTTGAGACCTCTTCAGGCTTCTCCTTTAGATAATCTAGCAGCTCCTCTATCATATTTCTACAAATACAGATCATGCAAGTTGAAACGTAACAGAGAACTTGCATTTTATACCGTCCTGTTGGGATATAACTGATAAAACAAGCATCAGCTTGGAAGGTTTATGCCTAACATTTCTTCTATATATTGTAAGTGCTCTTCTAAGTGAGATTCTATCTCTTTGGTTCATTCAACAATGGCTTTCCATAGGAAAGAATGCTGCCCAGTGTACACTTGTGTGTAGAAATCACTTTTCACATTGTCTGCTGCCAGGCCACAAGCACTTATATGTCTTATACACATGAATGTATCAAAAAAGCTAAATGTAGCTCCACTTAATCTTTTAACCCTTTCCAGCCTGAATTGTTTTTTCGGAATAGAGGGAAATTGGTGGTACCTATGTTACAACATCAACATTGCAACAAGGGTTACATTTAAGCATAATAAAGTATATATTTTCTGAATCAGCAGACTTGTGGCAATGAAAGTTTCCATTGTTGTGCCTTACAAACACACAATGTTTGTCCGACACATCTAAGCCTAGCACATCTAAATAACCGAATTTCAGAATTATATGTTGGACAAAGTCAAAAGCAAAAGTAATGGAAGGTCCATTGAGCCAAGAAAACCAGTAAAATCTGAAATTTGTCTGAAGGAAGCCCAGCATACATTTTAAAGTAAAAACAAAGGAAGTTTGGATGAAAGAAAGCAGATAAATAAGGTTGTGAGAAGTACATAACGTTAACTCAGCAGAAAACGTCCTAATTCCGTTGACGGCCATTAAACCGATTATTCGTTTAACATTCCTGCCATTTAAAAAATCTTAGACATATTTATATTGTTATGTCCTGGCTCACCTTTGCAAGTAGGCCAGAAAGAGACGCTGGTGAATGAATACATCTAAAACCTTAGTTAACTGTAGTTTACGAATTGCCAGCAGACAATCCGTGTCACCCAACTCGGCGAGGTGATGGGAAAATCTACGAAACACTTCAGACAAACAAATATAGAATTAAATCATTGCCTTTGAGACAAAACCAATAATTCAATTCACTTCAAATAAATTTATTGAGAAACAAACAAAACAAAACAAAACATCTGGCCATCAGTGTGCAAAATTGAAAACCAAGAACAAGAAAAAATAAGCCATAAAAAAATGATTCCATAGATTAGATAAAGTATTGAGGTCTGAGTTTGATAATGAATTTTGATGAATCTCAATGGGCTTACCCAGAAAGGGACGAATCCCGCTAAAGCCTGGGTAACCCTAAATATATGTTGGGATAAGATGGGAACTGAC
>JAQFXW010005624.1:0-10291 GCA_034693945.1 Dendrobaena attemsi
TAATTTAGGTACTTGACAACACCTAATTAGCAGTTGCTGTTATGGTCCACTTTGTAGGCGTTTGCCAGTCAGTATTGTCAGTGTAATCCTCATGTTGTTCGGACGTTTCGTCGTGCGGACACTGTCTTCCTGCTGGCGTTTGCAACGATCATGCTCAACACCGACTTACACAACAAGAGCATCAAAGCGGAACGAAAGATGAAACTCAACGATTTCATTCGTAATCTCAGAGGTTCGATTCTGTTCAAATTTCATTACCTTTCGTGTAACCTCATTGAGGTTTACTGAAATATTCTTTAACTTTTTATAATAGAATCGTAAGTGCTGGCGACATATGTGCATATTATATTATACAATATATATGTATATATATATATATCAGTTGGACAACATTCTTACTTTTATTTTTATTTATTTAGTTATTTTTATACCACCTTTTCAAGTCCACTTGTCCTCAGAGGCAGTCCTGACTACAGCCAAGAGGTGTGTCAGAGTGAACATGTCGAAGTGTTTAGAGCAATTGTGAGTGAAGGGCTTGCTTAAGGTACCTACACAGCGGCTTGGGTCTGAGTCAAGCCCGCAATCCTTCAGATGCAAGTCAGCGACTATCCCACTGCTCATCCACACCTCACACATCTAAGGCTCTTACTAGCTATTGTTATTTAGGTAGCAATAAGAATGCAAGATTTAATTGTGCGAGACGATTTCAACCTTTGTCCTGACTGTATTTGGTTACTAAATAAAAATGAAATTATAATTGCTAGTGACAGGGCATCATGATCAATTGAGATGATATGGTAATGATTACAGAATATAAGACTTATACGAAGTGGTGCTGCCTGACGTCAAGAAAGTGGATGCAAAATCGCAAATATATTTAAGAAATGAAACATTGTCAATCAGTTGTGGTCATAATCAATTAATCATTCATGTGATAATGAAGCCTAAATGAACATTACATAATATATATATACCTAAAGCTGTGCATTAGTAATTAGACGAAAACTCATTTAGATTCAGATATTTACATTAGTACTTAAGTTGCCTAACAATTGATGTTAACAGCCTAAATTAGAGGTTCAATATTTCATTTTAACAAAAGAAGTGGATGCAAATGCGTCTATTGCGGTTGCACGCAGGTGCCACTACTAATAGGAATTGCAACTGTTACTTCATTTCTGTTTTTATTTCTGGTAAATAACGGCATCAAAAACTGTTGTTTAGGTATTGATGATGGAGAAGACATTGACCCAAATTTTCTGACCGGAATCTATGAGAGAATGAAGGTCAGCGAATTCCAACCTGGATCTGATCACGTTACTCAGGTTGCAAAGGTCGAGCAGTCGATCGTAGGAAAAAGACCGGTCAGTTATGAAAGAGGAATACAGTTCTCTATTATTGTTATCAGTACTCATATTGTTATTGTTGTTAATAACATTCATGGCATCATAATTTATTTATTCATATATTTCTATAGCGATTACTACAGCTCACAGGCAGTCCCGAATACAGCCAGAAGGTGCGTCGGATTTTACACGCCAAAGCGCATCGAGCTATTGTGAGTGAAGGACTCAAGTTCCCTACGCAGTGATATGGGTCTGAATCGAACCCGCGACCTTTCGGACGAAAGGCGGCGACTATCGCACTACACCACCACGCCCCACAATACAGGATGCGAGTCATGCCAGGAGACTGAAATCACTCGATTTGGGTCAATGAGTCATGTATTAAGCATGTAGTTTAGCATGATGGCTTATTGTTTGACGTTCTTGGTCTGCATGCGAAGAGTATGGTTCAAGTCGAAGCTCTCACTGTGTAGGAGCCTTGAGAAAGACCTACAATCACAATTACTCAGCATCATCGATGTTCTGTTGTATGGCCGTGTTCTTTTCTGAACTTACGAAGGAGGACATTATTAAAGTACAGTTGATTTGTAAAGTATTTCTTACAATCCCTATGCCTAATATGACAAAGATGTTTCAGCTGTGAAATATGACTGTTGAAAGATGTACACAAGAAGTAAGTGATTACCACAGCTACCCTTTTGTTGCAGCAATTGGCAGCTTTACATCGGCGTCTCGTCTGCTACTGCCGTCTCTATGAAGTTCAAGACTTGAGCAGACGAGAGAAACTTGGTCTTCACCAGAGAGAAGTCTTCCTATTCAATGACATGCTCATGGTCAGTGGCTCTCCATCTGTTATATGTCTAGTTCATGACTTTATTCACTTACTTAAGTAAGTAAATAGTTGTAGGATACAAATCACTTATAATATCTTTGCATCTCTCTGTCACTCTGTCTCTGTTTTTTCTGCCATACTCTATGCATGCTCATCCTTTCCAAATTCCTATTATTGTGCCCTATTAAGCAGGTGAAATGGTTAAACATTTCTAGAGAAAACAGTTCCAATAATTGAAAGCATCAAATACAATGAAGTTTAAAAATATGGAAAAAAGGATGCAACTGGCAGATTCAACAGGCAGTGCCTGAACCGATTGATGTATTGCAGAGTATTGATGCTATCAAGGTGGGTGGATATAGGTGTACGAGGGTCTTGTCTGCATCGAAATATACAGTTTGTTATTTCTTATTAAGACTGGACTGTTATTGATGAGTGGCTGTTGCTGACAGTTATCACACTTGATTGAAAAGACTAAGATTATAATGTTTGTGAACTACTGTCACAGGTGACAAAGATCTTAGGAAAGAAGAAGAATTCTGTTTCCTACAGCTTCCGCAGTTCGTTCTCTCTGTCTGGAATGGGCGTTTACCTCTTTGACACAGCACGTACGTCTGCTCCATTTACTATGCAAATTCTGAGCTACAAGCCAAGATTTCTTAACGTTGTTTGGCAAATACCCTTTCAGTAATATCTAGGATTATACTGGTAAAATTAATGTTGTATTTTTTTTAATTTGTTAGTATTATTATTAATATAATTACGTGACATCATTTGGTCCTGCAAAACTTATACGAGGTTCTGGATCTGCTATTATTACCGGGTATATCTATATTATTGTTTTTGTCATTTTATTCTTTTGATATTATTAATTCTATGGTCATGCTATTAATGTTTTATATTTATTATATGATCAAATCAAATCAAATTCCGTTTATTAGTAAGACAACAGCCGAAAGTACAGACAATCATTGCAACAAGCAAAACATATTACACAAGAGCATGGTTGAGCTTCTAAAGAGAAACCCTAAAGGGACAGGTCCCGCTAGCAGGGGTGCCCAAATACTAGTCATATATAGACGGCACAGAAATTTATGAAACATCACTCTATAAGTCATGTTACTATGTGGTATGTGTTTTAGTGTTTTAATTTATGATTACTAAATGATTGCCAGAAGTAATATGTATTTCTTCTTGACACTTGATTATATTGTTGTGCTGGAGCATTAGAAACAAAACAAATTCAACTTGTGTCTTTTTTATTAGCATCCATTATTCATCTCTTTTGTAATCAGATATTTGATTCTTTGGCTGATCACGAAAATTCTTAATATGTTAAGTTCTCTTAGCATTTGCCTAATACAGCTAACATATCGCAATATTTTGATTTACCAGTACATTGATTAGCTGTACAGGCAACTGGATAACCACACCGGCTCGAATAAATAGTCTGCCATATCACTTTGTGGCACTACATAAATATATATATTGACTCTGATGTTGTCATGTATTGCAGATTACAAGTATGGCATTCGTCTGGTCTGTAGCAGCAGTAAGAAGGACTATGTAATGCTTTATGCTCGTAATGAACATGATCGCACAAAATTTGTGGAAGACCTGAAGGATGCAATACTTGAGGTAGAGTTTCATATTTTTATAAAAGAATATCAAATTTGTGAATATAATTATTTTTAAAATACATTCTTTTGTTAAGGGTAACTTGTATTGCCTGTGTTCTGTTGTATCCAAAAATGCAGTTAATGAAGAAGTCTCTTTATGAGATGGGCTTCATTGGGCGTTCAGTTATTGAAAGTAAATGGACTGCAAAGAGAGTTGGGAGTGATCGTGTGAAAGTGCACATAGCCTTTAAGACAGTAATGCTAAAGCTTACTCATCCTTATTATGATCGAAGCATGACAACCTATGAAGAGTCTAACGAACAGGGCTAAAGTCTAATTCTTAGGTGTTATGCTACATCTAAATATGGAAACTAGCCTAACACAGTATAGAGAAACGGGAGAAAGTGCAAAGGAGATGTAAGGCAATTTAAAACAATTTTAACATAGTGATATTGAGAACCTGAGGTTAAGGTTGAAATGGTATAGACTAAGAACACCAAAAGTCAATAAATAAAAATATGACAAAATTAAAACTAACAATAATGGAAAAGAACTCCGAGAAATAGCCTATAACAGTAAGCACCATGTTAGGTTATAATTTAGAACCATGTTATGTTAACAGCAAGACCCATGTTATATGATGCTAAAGGTTAGAACCATACTATGTAATGTTTAAAGTTAGACCAGGTTTAAACTTAGAACCATGTGATGTTACGTTCAACCTGAACTGTTGGACTAAACTCCTGAATTCAACCTTTGATGTTCCACCTAACTTAGAATTATCTTGTGTAACATTGCTTTCGTTTGCCTCGGAAACCATTCTTCATGCAGCTCTTTATCTAGAACATGTAGGTTAATTTTTTGAACATGTGTTACTGTTAAAGATGAATGAGATGGAGGCATTGCGAATTGAGGAGGAACTTCAGAAGCAGAAGGTTCAGCAGAAGCACTGCAACTACAACCGTCACAGCAAAGACTCTGGCGTCGTTGACATTGAGTTACTTCGACCATCTGATTTTGCCATTAATCGACACTCAACCGCCGACTGTGTCAGTGTCGGTCGTGCTCCTATTTCTGGTTCTCTGGTCGACATGACCGAATGTAAGTTGACGTTTCAATAATTGACTGCATTTTCAAGGAATTCTTATTGGCAGAAACTTTGCCACTCTGCACTCTCCATCATCTCATCTGTGCTAATTATCGTCATTGGTTCACTACAGATGTTACTTTGAGTGCAGATTAACAATCTCCTTGTCCAATTAAATTAGTTGTTGCTAGTCAGAAGTTAGGAAGTGCAGTGAAAGGCTATTCAAATCAGCTTATATCAGCAATGATGTACTGGTGAAGTTTGAGATGCACAATATCCAATCGGCAATATCTCTTTGAGAGGATCATCGACTGATGATCATGAGACTCTTCTCTTTCTATCATAATCATCATCTCTGTTCATTGCCCCCAATTCACAAAAAAATAAATTATGCATAGACAGTTCATCAAAATGAGATGCAAAAGGCAAACCCAAAAGAAACAATGTTCTGCCTAATTAGGGTTACCTAATTAGGGTTACCTAATTAGATTACAAGTGCAACTAATTAGCGTACACAATTCAATACAAGACAAAAGAGCAAATTATGAAAAACAAACTCAGATCGTCTGGGAAATGAAAATAATTAACTTAACTAACTTCAAAATTATGGCAAATCCAAAAACAGACAGCTAGTCGAGAGCCTAGTAAATGCAGATAATTGACTTATTTACTAGGAAATAATGACACACCGGCTTCTTGAATAACAGAATTGGTCTCCTACATTGGGTCCTACAAAATTAGTACCCCATATATAAGAGATTTGATTTGGAAAGTGTACCATTGCATAAGACCTGTTGTTAGCTGTTATTGAGATAACTTCTGAACCAAGCTAGTGGAAGTCTGCATATTCCATAAAGTTCCAGCTTTTGTCAATATAGAATGATTCACCTTATCAAAAACCTCAGAGAAGTCAAGAAAGATTCCAGTCGAGTACTGCTTATCCTCAATAGACTTCTTTTTCAACTTGTATACGCATTAATTACCCACTGTAGCTCTCACCTTTATTTCATATTTGCTTCTTTTACTTGAGGCAGCCCACAACTGATGCCTTGGGTATTTCAATGACAGTAATACAGATGACATTACATTCAAATTAATAGGATTAGGTGTTTCTATCTGTTGTCACATTCTGATTTAATGTTTATTTACTGATTTTCTTTTACCAACTATGAACTCCGGGTACATTATGAAGCTCTTCTCCTTTTTCAGGCGGTCATCACGGTAGCGCTGGGTCACTGGACAGTGGTCTGGTCAGCATCCATGCCCAGTGTGACCACATTGCTGGATGAGAAGAGAACAGCGCCTTCGACTGAACCTCATACGATTTCACTTCGGCAAGATTTCATCTCTCGACTGATCTGTCTCACGAGCCACGATGACTTGTGGCTGCCAAATGAAGCTGTGCCACACTCTTACAGAAACTGGACTTGACGTTTCATGCACTACTGCATGCACTGCCACCAGTTGAGGGAGGTCTAGAGAACTGTGTGCTGCTACCTACTGGTGATCATGTGACATCAGTTGGCGGCATCAGTGGAAAGAAGCATCAATTTAATCTGATGATATTTGGCTAGTCACGAACCGGAATTTGGATATGCATATTTGCTGTCTCTGTTCTTGCACCTTTCACTCCCTAGTATTATATTTAATGCACATCATGTTGGCTTTTAGGCATTGAATTGAACTGAAATGAATTGGCATAGAAAAATAACATGAGGTCACTTTTATAGGAATCAGCCTAAGTCCGAGAATCTTGAAGGAATGGTCAGTTTGAAAGGTCGAAATAGTTTGTTTGTAATCGAAAATCCTGTATCTAGTGTTTGTTGATGTAGTTCGTTTGCACGGTTTTGTGAATGTTTCTGTCGTGAAGAAATATGTATATATAGATATATTTGAATGTTGTGAAGTTTTCTGTTAATATATACATATATATATATATATGTAAAGTTTGTTTGTGGAATAAAAATGTAATCATGAACATGTATCTCCTATATCTGTGAAAACCAAAGCAGAATAGTTGAGCTGTTCCGTTTCATCTTGTGTCGATTAAATATCGCTGATGACTTTAAAGTGACCTCACTTTTCGAGGTCCTCTGAACTGTTAACAAATCACATTGTTCAGGAAAGTTACTTGGAGAGCTTTGAATAAATTATAATTATTGTTGTTATTGTATTGTCATTTTTTAACCTGATCACATGCTCATCTCATCTAGTTAATGAAGGAACCGAGGACTAGGGCAGTGTTGAGTGTGGCAGGGTTGCAATTTTGAACAGATTCAGTTAGGATTACCATGGTTTGGGAATGAGACTGGAAGGACTGAAGAAGAATACTGTACTAGAAAGTCGTCTAGGACGATGCATTGTGTAAGTTAACAGTGAGTTTAAAGAGATGCATGGTGGTGTAGTGGTTGGCATCCTAGTCTGTTGACTGATGAGTGAAAGGTTCAATTCCTCCATTACCCCTAGCCAACACGGCTATAATGAGTGATTGGCCATAGGCTGTAGGAAAATGAGATCAGGTTAAAAGATGATGAGAGATTTCACATCATTATTAGGGTGAAAATTTGTTTTAAGAGTCTTTATCACAATTTATTGTAGCCTACTCGGCTACAATGATAATTGACTAGGATACAAGATGATGGAAAGAAGTATAGTCTTTAATTCAGCCAATTGCTATCAGCACTTTGGTGTACATGAGATCGTAATTTGGAATATTCATCTACTGATTATTCATCCATTTACTGTAAAACTCCGAAACTCTGAAGGTTTTCTAGGCTAATGTGGCTGCATCAGGAAATGTTCTACGTCAGGAAATGTGTGCATGGACACAAGATATTGGTTTTCCGTTTTATGGAAGTGTAACAGTTCGAACAGGACATGGGCAAATCAGTCATTGGCGATGCTTGAGAATTGACTGGTGTTGATGCCCTGGAAAAGCATCTGGTGTCTTTCAGGCGGTCGTCACGGCAGTGCTGGGTCACTGGACAGCTTTGTTCCAAGATTTGTTGAGTCTGGTAGGACTACTGTAGCTTCCAGTCTCCTCATTAGGCCTGGAGTCTCTCAGGTCCAATCAATCCTCACCTGGCTACACTCACTCATATGCTGAGGCTAAGAGAAGTTGTAAAGTCGTTGATGCTTTATATCTATGCCTGACTCTTGGGCAAGCATAAAGCGAATGCTTTTCTTTGTGGTTCAGAAGACTTCATCTTTAACAGAAATTAGAGGATGTAAACCCAAGTAACTAATTCTTCATAACTTCCCCTCAACATACACTTCAGCCACTATAATTTATAACATTGACATATTCTGAATCAGTTTTTGAAGGTTTAAATGGTTTAAAAGGCATTTCATCTGCTGAAATTACTAGGAAATATAAACCACAGTATACTGTTTCGGTAGCCTTACTAATTAGTCTTTCGAGGTAGGCCCTATGGATGGATAAGTCATGATAAGATTGGCTTAAAGGCATACTACGACAGAGGATAGGGACAGAGGATAGTAAGATGCATCAATAGGTCACATTCGATCCATTAGCAGAGGAATTGAAAACAGGAAAGCAAACTTTCGAAATCACATATAATTAAGAACTAACGCACACACACCTGTTAACATCACATTCAGAGTATACAACAGATCCCAGTTCAATGGTCTTTATCTCCTCATCGCTTCTTCGTCGACCAATTTACGATTACATTCATTTGGATTACAATTAAAATTCGAATTCATCTACGACACATACTAAACAAGAGAAGTTAACAACTGTTCAACATTAACACAGCCAGTCATGGTTCATTCACTGACCCGGAAACAGACGGAACAACAAAAATTGAGGTATTTATCGGAAATGCCCAGAAATCAGTGTTGGCGAATTGCAAAATAGATGTTTATCCGTTAAGGCAATCCCAGCAGAACCCATGGCAAGATTTCTACATATATATATATATAATTATATGCGTCTCTAATATAATATATGCCTGTATCCTAAAATATTCATATATATATCGAATGTATCTATCTATAATAATGTTATCAATATACACAATGCATTGATATATACATATTATAATGCATGTACACTAGTACACAAATGTTACTAAGCAATGGTGCTAAGTTCCAGAGTTTGCTGTCATAGATCAGGCAGGCAGCAGTCGACACTGTCAGCAGTAAGTAATGTCTGAAAGCAGAAGATGCCAATGTAACCATGAATCCATCATGGTGATAGACAGAACGTCTTGGTTTTAAAGCTCATTTGCCAATTATTGCCAAATGTGTTATTGTCATATAAACATTAAACAGCATATATACCTAGACATTTTGATTCATCAACCCTTCAAAGCTTCTAATCTTGCGCTATCCCCAAACTGTACAATATTGTACATTTATCATATTCAATTTTAGCATATTTTACAGATTATTTTCGTACATCTGACTATTGTGGAAAAATAAACCGAAATTCAGACTACTATGAGAAATGCGAAATCATAAAGCAAACAGCTAATCTGTGCACTACAAAATTCAAAGGCATACACATTACACAAATACACACACACAAACAAGTTATCTGAAGCGGGCATAAAATGGACATTTAATTGTCATTTCACAATCAAAACAAGATTCTACGTCTTCAAGTCATGAGTAGCATATTCAGGCAACACCAGAACAGTAGACAGGCATGCACTGCTCCCAGAAGAACATCAGAACCGGGTAACAGCAGAAGAACAACACATATTAGAGCACAACACAGAGAAGACGAACCATTGAAGGCCTTTGTAGAACAGCTAACTCCATGTAAAGAACTGCTATGACCACAAGAGAACTCGTAAGGCTATGTAAAAAATTGCAAAAAAACCATAAAAGAACTGCATAATACCTACTATAAAAGAACTTTTACCACGACAATCGAACTGCTAAGACTACATAAAAAGAGCGTGTAATGATAAACACTCAGCACATTAGAAAATAACCTGATTAGAAAATAACCTGAGTAATCCACTTATGCTCTTCTTTGCAAAATCTTTCAAGCGCAACACAGAATGAGGTTTTACGGTAATACAATTTAGGTAATGCCAACAAGGTGAACTTCAACAATTACAACAATTTCCCAGCTTATTCTGTACTGTTTTGTTAGCAATAACGCATAATACATGAAAGGAAGTCTGATTTCTAAATTCAATTGTAGAATTTGTTCACCTCAGTCACAAGTATGTTGCATTGCTAAATGCGCTTCAAACATTTTGACAACAATCTGAAATGTTATCGCATTAGCTTTAAGCAACGCGCAAAGGCAAATTTTAAACATAAAGCAAGCTTAACATAAACAACTTTTGCTATACTTCTTTTTGCAGAATGTTCCATTCATAGTTCGAACAGCATTTTGATTCATTATTTTAAATTTACAAACATACGA
>JAQFXW010005625.1:0-10290 GCA_034693945.1 Dendrobaena attemsi
AGATAAATAAATCGCATCTCAGATAATAGAGCGAAATATTGATGCAATTGTAGTTGGGAACTGGGAAACTCTGCCAGAAAATTAGCGTAAAAATTTGGCCTACTTGAGCATTAGCTGCATTACCTCTGCAACTAATCGCTGTTTTAAATTTAAATTTAAAGTGGATAAAAGTTTAGTTTTAGTTAGCAATGAATGTGGTATTAATGGGATGCATATCATGGTATCTTTGAGTTTTAATCGTTGTGCATAGTAAAATATAAATATGCACCATATATTTTCATGTTGCGGCCCGTGAACCACTGTAAGTATCCTGATGTGGCCCACCAGACGACTTGAGTTTGAGACCACTGGACTACATAATAGCTGTTTGAGTTGAGGATATTATTTTAATTTATCTGATGGCGCTGGAAGATCCAAAAGTTGAGAAGGTGAGCATATCAACCTAGTCCATACACAATCAGCTGAAAAAGTAAGTGAAATAAAAATGGGATGTTATTATGTTATTCATCGTCAACAAATTAGCAATCGTAAGGCATTCATCGCATCTGAGTAGGGATCTTGAAGGGGCGCTATACAAATTGCGATTGATTGATTCTTTGACCTTGATTGATATCGTCCACCAACAGAAATCTCGACAGGGGCAACGAATGTCGAATGGTAAAAAAAGATGAAGTACTCTCGTTAGTTGTTACCTATAAATAATGACGCTTGTGCACCGAAAATCGAGGTTCAGACAAAATATCAGCAGGATAGTGCGAAAATCGCATTCAGGAATATTCTGGCACATCGTCGAGTCAGTTATCGGTACATGGGAGCCAGTGCAGCCGGAACAGATCGAAATCGTTGTGTTCCCAACGGTGGATATGAAGGCAATCTTGCTGATAGTTCCAGGCTGGCTTATCTAAAAGAGTCACACGATTCAAACAAGCAATATAAATTATATAAAAGTCTAAAGAAAGACACGTCGAGATGATGACATAAATAACCGTCTGAGTTTGGGATAATATTTTAATTAATTAGATGGCACTAGAAGATCCAAAAGTTGAGAAGGTGAAAAGTATCAACCTAGTCCATACTCAAAAGTTTCTGATCACACTAGGCTCTGTTGGGAAAGAATCTTTTTCTTTTGGTTTTCTGCCTTTTATTAGGCATATTCAACTTCCAATGATGCCATTGTTCTCGATGCCCAGCCATCTCCTTCAGTCTTGCGAAAGAATACATACATTTTTTAGAAGTCTTTAGTATAATTATTATGTAAGTATTATTATTATTATTACCAGAAATATGACTTTTACCCTAGGTTGAAATGGGATCATCCAGCTTCTTGGATAACAGGGGCCCATATCTGAAGAATTAAAGCAATTCTGGAAAGAAGGGTTCTCTACTTCTCTTCCTCATTCAATTTCTCGAGAAATTACATATAGTTATTCCACGGTATTGTGACTTACCGGGGAACTTACCCCTGATGAATTAGGCCTATTACATCACCCGAAGACCGATTTATTATAATAATTATTACGGTGATATCCTCAAATGTCCTCATAAATAATAATATTTATTCTTTAATGGACAATCACTAACAGCGTTTTGGTTTACAAGCCTACAGTACAAGTTATACGAAATACGGCCTGCTAACAAAACACGCATGTCGACATTTACAGCAAGTTCGCCTTACCAGAATGGCCTAAGTGCTGGAACACACCCTCGTGCGGCAAAACCAGCAGTGTGGTGGCCAATCTTATTATACAACTGACAGGAGACAAACTTCACAACAGAAAGCGCCTTGGCAGCTGACATAAACTTAAAATAAATTACTGCTTCATGAGGGGCTCGAACCTGTGTCGCCAGATAACTAATCAGCTTATCTACCAGCGCTCTCTTAACTACCCATTGTCTGCCATCCCCATTTGAAGTGAACGCAACTGGAGCCCAATGGAAATCGTGAGGGAGTGTTCCTCTTCAAATTGTATTACGGTTTCGGAAATGTTCATCCGCAATCCTGTCACAGTTATGCCTTTGTTGAACAACTTAGTACATTTATCTAATCAGAAGTGAACTAAAACTCACCTGTGATGGGCAATCCGGGTCCTGGATAAAAGAGAGTGGAGAGAAGGAGGGGGCTCGAGCACGTGAATGAGAGGGATAAAAGCCACTCCCTCATCCAATAAATTCTTTCCATCTGATCCCTGTATGAGTCTACTTGTCCGATATTTGGGATTATTTCACTGTCTCATCATCTCACAAACCAATGATTGCTTTAGAATTCATTCTTGGTCCGTAGTTGTTCTAATTTGCAGTTAACGCAACATAGGCCTAATATATAAATAAACTATCGTCTCTCTGCGTCTGTCTCTGTATGTCTATCTCTATGCCTACATCCGCGTTTCTTTGTCAGTCTGTCTATCTCTCTCTCTTTGTCTATCCCGTCCGTCTACCTAACTGTCTCTTCTGTGCTTCAACGATGAATGCTCACTCCACTCCTAATCTCTAGTCCCAGTTTCATTATAAAATTCTGTCAACAGAACTGTTAAGTTAAAGTCCTATCATCTCCTATAAATCTTATCATATAAATTTAACCTGCGTAGCATTTCAACTTAAACGCAAATGAGTTAAACTAACCGAGCATGGTGGAAGAGATTTCTCGACGAGATAAGCACTGACGTTTTTAGAAAATTCTTGCTGAAATGAAACCCCATTACAGAAGAGGTCGGAATTACTGGAACCGCCGATGGACACTCCTAGTATCGCTCCAGCATGAACCGTCGTTTTTAACATACCTGTACCCACCAGAGCCAGGAACGTCACGTTATAGACAGCAGACATCTTGGCGGTACTGTACTGCTGACCAAAGAATCGCTTCACCGATGCAACAACAACTGTTATGCCTCATCAAAAGCCGGAAATTTATAGAGCCAAAGAATAGTGTCACGAACTGATTTCTGGAATTCGAGAAATCACTCGAGCGTAGCAATTGCCATTCAGGCTGACACAAATTCAGATGCATACGCTGTGTCCAAATACCTGCCGATCAGCTTTTTGTATCAAGCGTCTGCGCGCAGGTGCGCCATCAAGAAGAGACAATTGGTTTACTCGGCGTGTCTAATTAGGTCGACCGTTATAAACGCTGTTGTCTTTGTTTGTTAATCGTCTGTGCGCGCATGATTCAAAGAGCACTGCTGTTGTCTTCGGTAAGCTCATCGGCTTCAACATAAAGTCCACACAGACCGTAATGAATAACTTATTGTTTATTATACTTATTGGACTTTATTGTGAGCGAGTGCCGCGTAAGTTTAGATAATCTTATTATACTAACGGATTTATAATCACTCAATAAGCATCCTGCCTGAGAACTGAGATCGTTATTTTCGACGTTTTATTATAAAAATCCAGTCTCTTTGCCATTTTGAGATTTCAATATTGCAATTGTATGTAAATGTTCTGAAGCGCCTACAACGGCGAAGTCGCGGGAACCCGAATATTAAATAGGGACTTAGTCATTTATTTATTTTTACTTATTATTAAGATATCTCTATACCGCCCCTTCAAGTCCATTTACTACTCCGAGGTGATCCCGATCACAGTGCTGGGTGTGTCGGAGTTAACACGCCGAAGCGGCTCAAGCAATTCTGAGTGAAAAACTTGCTTAAGGTCCTTACGTGGGGGAAGAGATTCGAACCTACAACCCTTCGGAAAAGTGTGGAACGGTGCCTATTCCTAATTATCCTGCCGGGAAAAGGTTTTCCAGAATGCCACCCCTGCCTAATCAGTAATTACCCTGTCAAACGACATCCACTTTAACAGCTGCACTGCCTCCAATGACCTCCCGAAATCTTGACCTTTGACCACCACGAACTTGCCTCTGGACAACTCTTCTGATTCGACGCAGCGCTCGGAAATTGGCTGGTGCCTGCGCTTGGCCTTCTAGTAGCGCTTAGGAAATTCCAGTTTACGATAAAATCTTTGAATACTTATCAGAGCCAGGCCATGAAACAGATAAGAGATCTCATAAGAAATTATAATAATATCTGTTGTTTTGTGTAATAATCGCATTGATAAGTGAAGATCTACTCTTGTTGCTTGAAATCAAGGCAATCCAAAAATCATTATCATGCATCTTTTCACATTTAAATTTAATGGACTTTAAATATCTGTCTTCGAAAGATTCAAACCCTTGGATTTTGATCGTTCTTCGGAATTTGACAAAACACAGACCGCATAATAAAACGCATGTCTTTACTTCAATCTGAAATTGTGACTGCAAGCGCTGCCAGGTACGGCAACCTTAAATTTTGAATTTAATTTTATTATGCCAAATAAAAATTTTAAATGCTGGATAAACCGTTTTTTGATCAAAAGTCGATGTCTCCGACATAAACAGTGGAAACGTGAAGCGGACATCATACATGAAACCGTACATCTAGCCAGCAAAGTTATATGTCGTAGTGGCTATTATTCTGGATTTGCTTGTGGTCGATGCAGTAGGCGTAGTGTGTGGATCGGTCTGTGCAGTTGAAGTTGTTGTAGCTGGAGGAGTGGTTGTAGTCGTTAGCGCAGGCGTAGTGTTTGGCTTGACATCATGACCATGATCATGATCATGATCATCTTCATCAACATCATAAGCAGCAGCATCATCGGCATCATCATCAATTCATCATAATCATATTATCGTCATCATCTTCATAATCATCAAAATCGCTAGCATCAATTCATCATCATCGAAATCGTAATATATAATATATATATTCGTTTATTATCGGAACAGGATGACATCTCGCAAAGCCTTGTACATGAACACTTTACACAGTCAGCTTAAAAAAAGTAAGTAAAATAAGAAAATGGGAGGTTATTCGTCGTCATCATCATCTTGGGCCCCCCATTGCCACATCATCTAGGCCAATCTCTGCTAAACTTCAGTACTATGCAGCGATTAGTAGCCAAATTAGCAATCGTAAGACATGCAACTTTTGACCTTGGTTGTGGTCGTCCACGAACATAGATCTTGTCGGGCGCTATATAAAGTCGAAAGGTAAGAACGATGAAGTACTCTGGTTAGGCCTACCTATAAATAGTAGCGCTTTTGCACAGAAAAGTGATATTCAGATAATATGACAACAGCGTAGAGCGAAAGTCGTCAGGAACATTCTGACACAGCCTCGGGTCAGTTATCGGTACTTGGGAGCCAGTGCAGCCGGAACAGATCGAAACGGTTGTATTCCCACCGGTGGATATGAAGACAATCTTGCTGATAGTTCCAGGCTGGCTAGTCTAGAATAGTCACACGATTCAAATACGTAATATAAATGATAGAAAGTTGTAAAGAATACGGCAAGAATACGAAATAAATATCTGTTTGAATTGGGTAAATTATCATAATTAATCTGATGGTACTAGAATACCTAAAAGCTGTGAAGGTGGACATTATCAATTCAGTCCATATTCAAAGTTTCCAATCACACTAAACTCTGTTGGAAAAGAATCTTCTTTTCGTTCTCTGCCGCTTTTGGCAGGTTCAAACTTCCAGTGATGCCGTTGTTCTCGATGCCCAGCCATCTCCTTCAGTTTTTGCGAAAGAATACATAAATTTGTAAGAAGTCTTTCTCTGTTATAACTATTATGTATTATTATTACCAGAAATATGAGTTTTTACCCTAGGTATAATTGAGAAAGTGGATCCCTCAGGTTGTTAGATGATAGGCCCCCATCCGAAGAATTACAACAATTCTGAAGCAAGGGTATTCGTCCTCTTTCAGTTTCTCAAGAAATTGCAAATAATTATTTCACAGCATCGTAGCTTAGCGCTGATTAATTAGGCCTATTACTTCACCCAAGGGCGGATTTATTATAATTATTACTGTTATATCAAATGTCCTCATCCTGTGGTTGCCATCCCTATTTGGTGTGGGCGCAACTTGAGCTCAGTGGAAATCAGAGGGAGTGTCCCTCTTGAATTTCTATCACGGTCTCGGAAATGTTCACCAGAAATTCTGTTACAACTACGCCTTCGTCGAACAACTGAGTTCCTTTGTCTACTCAGCAATGAACTAAAACTCACCTGTGAGCAATCTGGGTCCTGATTAATAAGAGTGGAGGGTAGTAGAGAGATCCATCACGTGAACCCGAGGGATATAAGTTTCTCTCCTCATCCAATACATTCTGTCCATCTGATCCTGGTATGAGTCTACTTGTCCGATATTTGGGATTATTTCACTGTCTCATCATCTCGCAAACCAATAATTGCTTTAGAATTCATTCCACTTTGTTCCGCAGTTGTCTTGATTTAGAGTTAACATAATATAAATAAATTATCATCTCTCTGCGTCTGTCACGGTATGTCTGTCTCGACATCCGTGTCTCTCGATCTATCTCTCTATCTCTCTTTCAGTCCGTCTGCCTATCTGTCTCTCCTGTGCTTGAGCGATGACTGCTCGATCCACTTTCTAATATCTAGTCTCAGTTTCATTTTAAAATTTTGTAAACAGAACTGTTTAGTTAAAGTCCCTGACCTAGCATATTTTAACAACCTTATACATGTAAATTGAAACGCGAAAGAGTAAAACTAACCGAGCATGTTGGTAGAGATTTCTTGGCAAGACAATCATTGATGATTTTAGCAATGGCTTGCTGAAACAGTGAAAGCCCAATACAGAAGGCGTTTGAATTGCTGGAACCACCGATGGGTAATCCTAGTCCTGTTCCAGCATTAGCTGTCGTCGGCAAAATGCCGGCACCCATCAGAGCCAGGAAGGTCAAGATATAGACAGCAAGCATCTTTGGCGGAATTGCACTGCTCACCAAGGATTCGCATCATCAACGCAGCGACAACTGCTATGCCGCATAAACAGCTGGAAATTTATAGAGCCAGAAAATTATGTTGCAAACTGATTTCTGGAATTCGAGAAATCACTCGAGCGTAGCAATTTCATTCACGCTTGTCACAAATTCAGATGCATGCGCTGGTCAAAATACCTGCCAATCAGGTTTTTGTATCAAACGTCTGCGCGCAGGTGCGCCATCAAGAAGAGACAATTGGTTTACTCGGTGTGTCTAATTAGGTCGACCGTTATAAACGCTGTTGTCTTTGTTTGTTAATCGTCTGTGCGCGCAAGATTCAGAGAGCACGGTTGTCTTTGTAGGCCGACGTCAGGGAAAAGATCGAGTTCGCGTTGAGTTTTAAGTGCACAGTAATACATCGATGACGACAATCGCTTTAAAGCCAGAGTTTTTACTTCGAGGTCTCTGGCACTGGGAAGGCTTCTGCTCAATGAGAACCGTTCAGATGTGATTTGGTCACTTACAGTTACAATCCAATACAGGTGTTTTCAATCAATCAATCAAACAATCAATCGCAATTTGTATACCTATGTCAGTGATTCAAGGTCGATTTCAGTCAATCGTGTTTATTGAAGCCAAGATCAAATAGATGTTTACATGTACATATATATATATATATATATTATAATATATAAGTATGTATATTTCGGTAGCAAAGTTGCATTAGCACCAAAGGGTAACAGGAGCATTTAGTTACTTCACGAAGTTTACATGGGATTGTATGTTGGTTAGCTCAGCATAAAATCAAAACAGACCGTATTGAATTACTTATTGCTTTCTTAGGTATACTTATCCGGGTTTTATTATCAGCGTGTTTCGTGTTTGTTTAGACAATAAAGATTAGCGGATTTAGAATCACGCAATAAGCATCTCTACTCAGTGATTAAGATCGCTATTTTCGACGTTTTATTACTCTGAATATTTGCATATTTGAATTTCAATATTGCAATCGTTATCGAATGTTCTCGAGCGCCTACGGAAGCGAAGTCACAGGAACCCGCTTATAATTTATGCAGGGGTTTAGTCAGGTCATTATCCATAGACAAGAGGGCCAAGTCCAAATTAGCCCCCCAGCTATTTAACGAGAACGCCTATTAGTGTGGTTACAACAGAAATTGCCAGATTGCAGGGCAGAAGATAAGAGATTAATGTGGATTCTGTGAAACATTTCTATAAGTTTTGAGTGAAAAAAAATGTGAGAAGACAGCATAGGGTAAGATTTTGGTTAGTTCTTAGAATCAGTTAGCCTGTATAGATATTTATTAATTCGTTTATTTTATTAAATTATTTCTTTATTCACATGTTTAAATATCGCCTCATAAAGTCTACTACTACTCAGAGACTCAGAGTCGATCCCAACTACACACTGGAGGTGTGCCGGAGCTAGCTAATCGAGACGCCTGGCGCAATAATTGTGAGTGAAGGACTTGCTCAAGGTCCCTACGTAGTGGCTCAGGTCTGAATAGAATCCGCGATGTCCCGGCAGCGAGACTTCGACTATCCGACTACTACACCACTCCCCCACAATGTCCCTCACACATCTGTCGTATACAACTGGCAGGAGTTATTTTATTCCAGATAGATGGAGCGGTTATTTATTTATTTATTCATACATTTCTATACCGCCCCTTTAAGTCTCCTACCACTCAGAGGCGGTCCCGACTACAGCCCGGAGGTGTTTGTCTGAGTTTACACGCCGAAGCGCCACGAGCAATTGTGAATGAAGGAATTGCTCAAGGTCCTTACGCGACGGGTGGGATTCGAACCTGCAGCCCTTCGGTTACAAGGCGGCGACCTTCACCACTAAACTACCACGCCCCACAGGGTAAGTTATGGCTCTGAAGGGATTCGAAAATTGCTTTGACAAGAGTTGGAACTATGCGTAGGAGTGCTTGGAAGAGGAACGGATTAAGTGATCGATCACTCAATATCGGGTTCTTCAGAGATGGAGCTGACACAGACGCAAGTCTTTAGCGAGATGGTTGGACCTTGAACCATTGACATACATGTAGGTATAAGAGGGCTGAAGGTTTGAAGTTTGTGTTGTAGGTGAGCGATATGACCTTATAAATATTCTCTTTTCCCCCGTTCTTGCAGGCAGTAGACCTAGTGTGATGTAAGGGCAGCAATGATGAGGTATCGTGTTGTTGATTAATTGACAGCACGAGCGACTGAGCTATGAAAGGTTTAAAGGCGTTTTAATTGGACAGTGTTTATGTTCAGCGAGAATTAAAGCAGTTTAATTTCTTCCTAAACCAGAGATGTAGGCCCACCGATAATCTATAATAATTATGGACGTAAGTAGTGTTGAATTAAAATAAAAGGCGGACTCTGTGATGGTCAGATGTTTTTTTAGTCGCACATTTCTATACCGTCTCCCCAAGTCCACTATACTATTCAGAAGCGGTCCAGACCACAGCGCAGAGGTGTGTCGGAGTTGAAACCACGATGTGCCAAGGGCAATTAACAGTGAGTGAAGGACTTGTTCAAGGTCCCTATCTGTGGAATGAATCCGAATAGAACACGCCACTCCTTGGACGCAAAGGGGCGACTTTCCCACTGCGCAACCAATCCATGACATCCACGAAGTGGGGGTGGGAAATACGAGAGATCTAACCGAAAAGTTAGAATTTTGGTCAATGATTATACCTAGCTTGGGGATATCTAGGTTGAGAGAGATAGAGGGATCTGAAATTCTTGTGGGTTGTTCACGCACATTAGCTTCTATCGCTTTCACAAGAGGGCGTACTTACGCCCAGTGGTAAATAGGGTGGGAAAATCAATTCTTTAGAATTTGTATCACATTTGCCTGAAATAATGGGAAATCACAAAATGGGGAAATATCAAATTTTGCCTTAAATAGGAGAAAGAACTATTTGAGCCCGGTTGCCCCGGGGGGTAGAACACTTTGCTGACGTAAGCCTGTTAATATGAATTCAGTTTTAGGATCGTTCAGGCACTGAAGAGCTGATGCCATCAAGCATGAAACTTTGATAACCAAAATTAATCAAGACCTCTAGTAGGATATCCTGTCTGATGTTCGGAAAGAGGCAGATGCATAATTAATTATTTGTCACCTTCAACGTGATGGTCAACTGAATATGCTTTGATAAGTGATATTATTATTTCTTATTAAAAGTAGGAGTAATATTGGAAGGAATGGAAGTGAGCTTAGTTGGAGTAGTTGTGGAACCAGTCAGAGGCTTCTATCCCTCTATGCAGCCGGGCTAAAAAACTCATGACCTTCCACTTTTCCTCGACAAAAATCTTCTTCCATCCCCTCCGTCCAGTCTCTCCCTTATTTCTGAACATTCTAAGCCGACATTACGAAACGTTCCCCCTTGTTTTTCACTGGGCGCACTTCGCCTACGCCCGATTGGATAGTACTGGATGTCGTGCAACCGTCTGCGGCTCAATTCTGCTAAAACCCAGTTTATCTGGTTGGGCACGCGCCAGCAA
>JAQFXW010005626.1:0-10290 GCA_034693945.1 Dendrobaena attemsi
TTGCTCAAGATCCTTACGCGGCGGGTGGGATTCGAACCTGCTACCTTTCGGTTGCAAGGCGGCGACCTTCACCACTAAACTACCACGTCCCACGCTACACTACCACGTCCCATGTATTATATGCGTGGAGAGGGTGGTGTATTGCCATGTATTATATGCGTGGAGAGGGTGGTGTATTGCCAGTATTGGATAACACACTGGCGAGCGGCGTTTTCGACCCGAGTTTGCAAATTTAGATATAAAACAATTGGGCTCATTGTACGGCTTTGTAAAAATTCGACTTCTGTTATAACCTGTATCGTTCATTCATATTACATTGTATGTCTGTAATAATACCGCGTTGTGTCAATATGAGTTTAATAAACGAAAGTTTATTAAATCATCATTATGCATGTATGATTGTATGTGTGTATGTAACTATTAAACTATATATGTATGTGTGCTATGTATGTGTGCATGTGTGCATGACATTGTATGCATGTATGTATGCATGAATGCCTGCAGGTTTGAATTTGTTCATTGCGGTGGTATCGCCAGGTCTTGCGAGTTATACTAGTCATACATACTATCAATGGTCATTCACGTAATATGAAAGCCTGCCTACAAGAACATCGTTCGGTTTATAACATGGTTGAAGAATGATGTACCGACTTTCTATTTTATTTGTATTTATTCACACATTTCTATACTGCCCCTTCAATTCTACTACTACTCGGAGGCGGTCCCGACTACAGCCCACAGCTGTGTCGGAGTTTACTCGTTGAAGGGCCACGAGTAATTGTGAGTTCCTACTTACGATACGGGTCTGACTCGAACCTGCGACCCTTCGTCCGCAAGGCGGCGACTACCCACTGAGCCACCACGCCCCAATTGGAAATGGACTCGACGCGCAATTAGACTAATATAGTAAAGTAATGTTTACCGTTTCATGTACATAGTGATGGCACAGAGAAGTGTTCCTCCAATTATGACTCCCATGGCCACTCCCAGGGATACTGCCACTAGAACTCCTGTAGAAACAGCAGATCAGCAAACATCAACAACAACAGCCTTTTGGCTATAGGTGTAAAAGTCCCATTCAATGGTTCCTATTATAGCTCACCGTCATTATCAAGTGAAGGCGTAGGCTGAAACCATTCAGAAATCGCTATTCGCTGGAAAAAGGTCGGATATATCGGCGGAGAGCAGCAAAATCACCAATCATAGCAATCATGAATAATTCGAAGTAGTCTAGCAAACATCATCGGAGGTACACTTAGAATTTCTACCATAGACAAATTGTGCGGAGTAATAAATCAAAGTAACGTTCCAACTAAAATAAATGCAGACGAGACTAATAATTGATGTTCTGTTTGACGAACAAAACACGCGTTCTAGAAAAATGAAAATTGCATCGATGACAACGATATTTGAACGCTAAGCGCAGACAGGCACGCATTGCACAGTTGGACAGCTGTATAAGAATGACAAAAGAGTATAAATCAAGCGATTTGTTTCGATTTTCGAAGCCAGTTGTCGTTTGCAATGAAAACACAGGTCGCCCATGCGAAGCTTTGTATATAGGCCTACATCAAAGTACATTGAATAATATATTCATTTGTATATTATGCTGAAACACGTACCAAATGGAAATGCATCGTCTGCGTTGAACATCTGTTCCAGACTCCAGCTGTTCACATCCGCTTTACAAAACATAGAATAGAAGTCAGCTTATACCGTTGAGAAGTCAGTCATTGTAAATATTGGATATACAATGTACCTATAGGCTATAAACCGAGTCATGATATATAACATTAAGAACGTATGCAGGATATATTCAATATGGACCAGACCAGACCAGAATTTCCTCAATAAACAACAGTGGGATATTTATTATCAGTCGCCTATTGCTAGGGATATCTAGACCGAATCTCGAGGCCTCTCTATAGGCTTACTTATACTGTAATGTAGCACCAAACCCATTTCAAAGCAACTCTGTATGTGTCTATTGGTCTTTTGCTTTACTAGTGATCACTACATGGTCTGACTGAACGCCGAGTCTTGTGGCATTATATTATTAGAATATTGGAAAGTTGCATTTGGTCATCACTTGAGGAAGGATCTCATGACTCTGATCCATGGATAACATGTGTTTCCTTGTAGCTTGCGTGATCTAAACGTTGGGCTTGCCCTTTTAAAAAACCTAATGAATTATGTCAAAGCATTTCGCATTTGGATTCTGTTACATTTTAAGATCCACTTGTAGGTCTATGGTCCGATCGTGGCTGACGTCTATAAGCTTAAACCATTATTGGCTTAAAATTCAAAGCTTAGCCTATAATATTATTATTGGCCCAGTTTGATATTGGATGTCACTGTATTCCGCAATGCTACTTTCATTTGGATGGATGGTAGATTCGTTATAGATTGTGGACATCTGGGAAAGTCAAGACACATTCACTCATCTAAATATTATTTTGTTCCACTATAGCCTTTTGCAAGTATAAATCGTTTATGGATTTGCATGCATTGCTTTAAAATCGGTTAGACTGCTGCCTGCCTGGGAGTCATATAATTATAGTAAAAGATAGTAGGGGCCTATACATGGACAATACATGGCCGATTACAAGTATCCTCACGCACAAGTCGATCCGGGATATTCCTATATAATATAGGCCTATAACTGGATATATTATACTATATGCAGTTAGTCCTAAAAGGAATGGACGTGCTGGACCTATACCGTAACTAAGAGCTAAAGCTTTAAATAAACTTAATTACGCGATCAGTGCATAACACAATCAATTAATCGAAATGAAGGTCTATAATAGCCTATACCTGAGTTGCTGAAGGTGCAATTGCCAATGTCGCCGACCCATCTCGTTCCTTTGCAGATCAGATGCCATACCTGGGTTGTAGTGTTGCATCTGACAACCAACACATCGCCATTCTTCTGATGCCAAGCATCCGCAGACAACTTCAGATCAGGACAACCGGTCACTGCAACGGAAGAAACAACACAAACTATAGCATTGGATTCTTAGACATTTAGATATAATTATATATATATATTATTTATTTGTATACATATATTTATACACATAGTCCACAGATGTTTATATAAAGACATGTTGTCGAAATAGAATGTCTGTTAACTAATGTCCGATAAGCGTCTTTATAGGCATCAAGAACAGAATATCTTTTGTCTCGTGATGTCTTTGGACTACTTTTCATTATAAATTAGAAGACGCAGGAAATTCGCTCGGTCTGCGTGCAACACTGCAACCATTTCGACTATTAAGCACCTATTAACAGCTAGCTATCGTCAGCAGACATGCCAGCTTTCGGGAATGCAATTAAGCAGCTCGACTGGTGATTGTTTTGCCACCATAGCCTAATAATTGCTTAAGGAAATGAAGCCATTACAATACGCTGCATCGTCGATTCACTAATACATGTATACATGTAGAAAGTGCCACGATGCAGACTCAGAATGCCATGCTTAGTGGTCTTTAAGCTGAATTCACGCCGAGAAGACAGTGTTGAAATGGCATCAGGCTTTCATGACATCGGATGACACAATGGAGATGGAATTCAGAGAATGGCAATTATACGAATACCACGTCATTTGGACATCCGTAATAATCAGATGTCTGCTCTATATTGATTTCGTTCATTCATTCAGTCATTATTCATTACAATGATTTATATAGCTCCCTTCAAGACGACTATACTCAGATGCGCTCCCGACCCCAGTGAAGATGAAAGGGGCAGTTTTGATGTTTGTAGAAAATGTATAAAAACGAACCATGCACGACATAGGCTAGATAGCTCCCATGGTTGAAATAAACCGAGCAAATTTTTGCCTCCGACGGTAAAGGCCATTGTGTCATACACCGTCGTTAAACAAACCTTCTCTCCATAGGCTAGATAGGTCCTATAATAATTTATTTACTTAAAGTTGCACATTGCTTGATTTGGCTTTTGGACTAAATATAGAAGGACTTCATATTGTTCTTTTCTTTGACGCTGTTATGAGTAGTAGGCCCTATTCTAACGATATTTAATTTAACGAGGAAACAATTGCTACCCATTTAATACAGTCGAATTATTTCAACATTAGGGCAATGAATACTGGTTTGAAATGTGAATGTTGTTTTAGTCTTTCAATTCAGCTAAACTTTTAAAGCAAAAGAATTCTCTCAAGTCGAAATTTATTTTGTTAGTTAATTTTTGTCAAATGCGAGTTGTCATTAAACTATATAATATGCCCACCAGAACTTTAGCAGAAAATAGTCGCGTGAGGCAAGGGTTGAGTGAAGAATGATGTTTCAGATTCGTCTAAGAATCATCTGGAGGCGCAGAACGAAACGAAAGACGTGCATTGAGTTTCTGTTAGCGTATAGGCGTATACGCTATATATAGGCCTATATACCTTCTTAGCCTTAGGAAACAAATCGAATTCTGATGAAACATGACAGAGACAAATGAAGCGCATGACATCTCGTTGCTATAGGTACAACGACAGAGGCCTATGCGCTGACGATGGCGCAGGATTTCACCACAAGCACTTCCCTTTCTTCGCATATGGACGCGAATCTCTGTAGACCCCCCCCCCCAGTGCTGCAATCGTTCTGCATGTAGTGAGAGCACTAGCGTGAATTTCAGGTTCATTTCAAACTAGAAATGCGTCCGCTAATCAACACTGATACGTTGGCAGCGTTTTTGGAATGAAAGAAACAGACGCGTCTGTCAACGTGAAATCCTTCTGTACCTATCGGCTATAATCCGAGTCATGATATATAGTATTAAGAACGTATGCATGATATATTCAATATGGATGGACACACACCTTTACAAAGAGTTAATATTCACTATATAAATCGGATGTGATATTTATTGTATAATATATATATGTGTGTGTGTGTGCGTGTGTGTGTACGCGCGCATATAGGTCTATGACTCTATGCAATGGATGTGCGAGTAGGTCTATGTAATGGATGTGCGCGCGTGTTGCTTGTATACGAATGAGTTATCAGTCATCTGATGTATTATCGCACGAGTGAGCATTGATCTCATTTGTAGTTTCACGAGCAGCCACTTGGAAGTGCATAAGAAATCTCGTGATGACATGACGGATCACTTCCTGTCGCTGTTGCAGCGCTTCGACTGCGGTTACCAAGACCGCAGAACATATATATATATATAATACATATATATATATATAGTCACCATGTATATACATACAGATGTAGTCCAATTATAGACTTGACTTATATATAAGCCGAGTCGGTTTGCATAAATGGGTAACTTGTGGGTCAGCATTTTTCTTACTAAGGATTAACATTATTATACTTCTTACACTCAGGGGCGTCTACACCATAGAAGCCTTGGACCAAATGCTCCAACTCAGAAACAGGGGGAAAGGTTTTTGGGAAATAGGGAGAAATTTAAATTGTTTACACATCCTGCCATGGAAATCTTATTACCACAATTTTCAAACTTTTATGCATGAATTAAGTAAGGGGCATGCCTAATAAAGAGAAGGAAATTTTGTTAAGAGACCTAAATGAAGTAGCTAAAATGGGCTCCATTAGGCAGCAAATGCTTACGGCGCTCCCTCAGACACCCTAGTTGTGGAGATCTGGGGTCCAAGTGGTCAACAGTTTTCCTAATATGCACTGATTTACAGTGGCTACAGGAAGGGAAAAAAGAGAGGAATGACGGGGGGAAAGTTGCTCCAATGACTTAGGGGGGATAGAAACCCCTGCTAACACTTATTGTTACGTCACTAACTGTAGTTATTAGAAATACTTTATAGGCCTACTAGAAATGCGATTATCATTTGGTCAGTAGAGAATTGTGCTTACTTACTTATATGTATTTAACACAGTCATTAACGTATGCTCACTTACACAGTCGTTGAAATGATTAACACGATCACTCGTTTCATGATCAGGATGCTGTAGTAAGCTCGATAAATAAAATTCTACACCAGTTATACTCCAGCAATATAAGATTTGATTAAAGTATATTCTGTTTGACCAATTGGGTGTTTATTCTGGTTAGGTACCAATCTGTTTATCAAGGAATGATATTACTTAATCATTCACCATTTTATTGCTTGGATGCCATAGACAGGGCGGATTAACCTGTCGGGAACCCCATACTAATGACAATTGTAGTAGGGGGCCCATGCTCATTATTTTCGAGGGGCCGTGTCTAATTGAACATCGAATGTTGGGTGCTGTGAACTAGTTCTATGTAAAAATCAACTTGTAGCTAAAACAAAGCGGTTATTTAATTGAATCAGACATTATGTATTGCCAGAAAGAAGTCGAGCCAAGAGAAACACAGTCACTTATCCTGTGCAATTCGATGCATGATTAGCATTGCTAGGTAAAAGTTGCAATTTCTTAATGCAAGTTCTTGTCTAAATCGAAATTAGCACCGGATCTTTTATTTTAAAATAATTCATTTCATATAATAAATTTTTGTCGCTCCACCTTCGGGGGGGCCCCTGTCGGCTGGGGCCCATGCTCTGAGCCCTCTCTCCATAGACTTCTAACTGTATACAATTTCACCAAAATGATATTAGAAATTGGTTTAAAAAAAGATACTTCTTCACTAATTTACAGCCAATATCTGAAAGTCACTATCGCAGTCACCATAGCAGAGTCAATAGCAGACGCATGCGCAGTCACTATATAGTGCGTCGTCGGTGATGTGACATAATTGATGAGATTAAATGGTATCGGTGAAAGTAGATCTACTCTTTATTTATCAGTTCGTAAAATATTCAAGATGTCAACGTTGGTCTCCTGTGAACTCGTCAGCAACAAGTCGTGACATTGACAGGACGAGATGATTGATAAAGGTTGTCGATTGAGGGAAATCTTGAAAGCAGACTCTGCGAAGTGGTGACCAGAGGAAATGAAGGCAAAAAAAGTATACGAAGAAGGTTTCCTTAATATCTATTGCTCATGCAACAACATTTAGAACAAAGAAGTTCGTATGGCGTATTGCAATGGTATATATAGCCTACATGTCATGGTCTTCATTTGGCCAAATTTGCAAGAGACGTACGCACACAGTCCATCACTTGCGATCCTATAAATGGGATCATTCTAATGGGGTAAGAGTTAGGACTGTGGAAAAGATAAAAGTACTTTTCGTGAAGGGGTGCTATATACATTTTCAAAATGAATGAATGAACGAATGATAAGGTAATGATATATATACAGCAGGCTAATTAAATCATAATTCAACCGGTTTGAACATTTTAAAACCGATTAATAATTATGATTCATTAGTAATTCTTTCCAAATTGCCAATAAGTGTAAGCACAGGCCTATACAATGTAGGTCTATTCCCTGAAACGATGTCGATATGGTGACACCATAATCTTGATAATGGTCAAAGGGCAGATACTTCAGTTCTTCCGATTGGTCCGACTGAATGTTATTGGAGTTCGCAGAAGTTACTACATAATTATATATGCAATGACCTGAAAGAGACATGCATGCAGAGCAAGAAGCATCAAAGCAAGCATCCAACAACACATATCTGTACGTACTCGGTGCTACTGACACTGCGTAGTAATGCCGTGGCATTCCCTCTGTCTGCTCCAATTTCGACCTTTTCACTTGAAGGGATCAAAAGAAAACTGAGAACTTGTTGCTTATATTATGTGACTAAGACAATAATATTACTACCAATGCATTCACGAGGAGGCATGAGTAACCGAAGCGTAGATTATAAACCCATTTCATCCAATCAGTGGCATGGATATTTTGGAAACAGAAACTTGATAATCTTCGCGTATTGATAACAGAAATTGACAGACCGCAGTATGATTACAAGTATATAATATAAATGCACTACACAGGTTATTACAAGAGTCAGATTTAACCATTGGCAGCCACGTAAGGCTCCTAATTCATTCTATAGATATATCTTACTCTTCAATGCTGCCGCCAAGCGAATAATGAGGACAGAGTTAACCCGAACGGGTCTTGCTTGAAACGTGAACCAAGATCGTATAAGCTCTTCCTGCTAGTTTGCAATTAATTATCCTAACCATTTCGCTTGATGTGATGTGTGTGTGTGTGTGTGTGTGTGTAGGTGTGTGTGTGTGTGTTGCTGTGTTACCTTTGTATCCGATGATGAAGGCACCGATGGTCTTGAGTAGCTTTGGATTCGGAATCTCGATTCGGACGACATGTGACCTGGTCCAGAAGCCTCCCGTCTCCCTCTGGTCTCCGCCGCAGACGGTCATCGACTTCCTGCCGCCCTCTCGTCCGTCCGTCACCATCGCCACTTCGAAGCAGACGTCGGGACGAGAGGGTCCATAGGAGACCGATCCCCCATGGGCGTCCATTGACGGACTGCCCTTGATCATGGTCCCGAAGTTGTAGAGGGTGAGGTTGATCCTTTGGCCTGGCTGTGCCTCGATCAGCCACGGACAGTGCGGACTGCCGAAGCCCCTCTCTTCCGCCAGCTCCGTCGATAGGAACCCCGTTGAGTTGAAGATTCGCAGTGGCCCCTTGCCCGGGTCACACGTTGCCTTCTCACCCACTTGAACTACGAAAACATCGACATTGTGATTGTAGCGCATTACATATTCTGCTATTTTCCATTAACAAAGTCATCTGAAGCACCAAAATCTGTACTCACGGCTGCATGAAAGACTCAGACACATGATTTGAACAATATGTAACCTTGTTTGCAACTGAAAATTTGCTTATAATATTCTATGCAAAGACAAGATTTTACATGTGATCAGAACCAGTATTTATTTATAAAAAATTATATAGCCCCCTTAGGAAAACCTCACTCAAAGGCACTTCCAAACTACTTAAGAGAAGCCTACAGAAGGTACTAAAAGAGTCTTTTGATGGTAAACATAGAGTAAGTGGACGGCCACTCCAAAGTGCAGGACCAGTAATGGAAAAAGATCGAAGCTACGCAATAAAAAGGACCAGTAACGTAGTCATTAGATACCTGTAGACAGACTATCAGTCGTCAGAGTTAACTGAGATGAATACCTGGAATGCAAGAGAAGGAAGCTTCCAGATAGGAAGTGAAGTCGATCGGACATGGCTTCATCTCGTAAAGAACCGGATCCGGAACCTGGAAGCGACACACCTGTCTTCCGGAACACTTGTTGTCAAGGAAACGCTGAACGTCGGCGGAACATCCCTGGTTGCCATAGCTACCGAGCATGCATCGTCCGATGCTCATTCGACCGTAACGAGCACTCTCGATGATGATCACCTCGTCGTCACGGCAGGTGGCGTTGAACAGTTCCATGTTGCAGTACTCTCTCGACACTGTTAAACGCCGCAGATCAAAGACAAAAGACAAAAAGACAATTAGGACAATCGGACGTTAAACCACTGCAGCTGCCAGCGATATAAATATATCGCAATATTCGTTTATTCATTTTATTGCATAATAAGTACTCTGACGCTAAATCCGATTATGCTCACATGTACAGGACAGTAATAAATATGAAAAGGAATAATTTAAATTGCAATAATTGTCTTTGTTCGTATAGATTAGGCCTTTACATGAATATTGCATAGGCCTATACACGGTGGCTTTCTTCAAAAGCGCATTAGTTTTATTGGCAGCCGACGGACGACTCCTGCTATCCAGGAGTAGTCTATTAGCCGTGATTCTCATTATTTTAGCATTAATCTAATGGTCTGAAGAACGCGGGAAGGTACGCAGTGTATAATGTAGTCCCCCTCTTCTGGGGGGAATCCCGAAAGTAGCCGGACTTTTTCAAAAAATTTCTACATACACATCCGCCAAAGAAACTGATTTTTTAAAGTCATCACTTACAATTTTCGAGAAAAATCTACAACGTAACTCCCCAACATAACTGATGACCTTTTTTTAGTCATCACTTCTATTTTTGCGGAAAATCTCTCATACGCAACTAAAAAATCGAGTGATCCTATATCTTCAGTTTTTCGGGGGGTGGAAGCTGATCCTGGGAAACTCACCCCCCCCCACGCTGGTCTAGATTAATCACTGGATGGTACGTCAACATCAAACCCAAACAACCACCGTTATTACAATGGTCGTAGACATTTGAGAGCCATAGTTCGTAGAAGGAAAATCAACGAAACGATTCAGAAGCACTTGTTACATAGTGCCATGCTGAGCATTATAGGAGAAATCAAAATGTATTTTGAATCCACAGTTCCACACTCCACAGCCAATACATTATATGCATCCTACCAACATACGAACACATACACAAACTGTGACACAGACACCTGCGTTAAAATAGGCAGGTCT
>JAQFXW010005627.1:0-10290 GCA_034693945.1 Dendrobaena attemsi
TCGTTGATTAGAATAGCCCGTAATTCTTTACGGGTTAAGCCTGGATTACCGTCATTTTTGACGGGATATACCTAGTTAATACTAAAGCCTGAATTAATTACAGATTGAACATAGTGAGGTAGTTAAATAATAACATTGAATTGCAAATTTAATATTATACCTATAGTATCCTCACTTGGCAGATAAGCTATTCAAGCTAGTGGGTTCATACCCCAAATAAGAAGACATGCATGAGCAACGTTGAAGAAGGTCTGAGAATGAAAAACGCCGACTTACCGTAACCATGACTGGCGAAACTATCAGAAACATATAAATCTGGAGAAACTTCGCAGGGGCCTCATCTTCAGGAAACTGATGGAAGAGAATAAAGAAGGATGGAGACATTGAGGGTAGATGGAAGGATGGATGAATGGATGTAGATGGAAGTTGATGGATGGAGACATTGATGGAAGGATGGATGAATAGATGGGTGAAACAGACGGATAGATTGATGGATGGATGTTTGGATAGCTGGAGAGAGGGGTGGGTGGAAAGACAGGTGAGTGGGTGGCTGAATGGATGAGTGGGCGTATAGGTGGGTGGACGGACGGACGGGCGGATGTACATGAGAACAAAAAATAGTAATTTGTTCTTGTCTTTCTATAATTAATCAGTTCCACCTGGCCCCTGAACTTTGCTTCTTATCCATCCTCTGCCCAACTCCAAGTATCCATCCGCCAATCTAAACGTTGTCCAATTCAATGATTTGATATTTCATTTTTTTTATTTATAAACCGCCGTTCCAAGTCCAATACTACTCAGAGTCGATCCCGACTACATCCCGGAGGTGTGTCGGAGCTTACACGCCGAAGCGCCACGAGCAATTGTGAGTGAAGAGAACTTGCTCGAGGTCTATACGCAGTGGCATAGGTCTGAATCAAACCCACAACCCTGCCGATGCAAGGTGCCGACTATCCCACTACACTACCACGTCCCACTTGTTACTGCTTGTTGGTACATCGAGTTGACCGGACATGTCAGTGTCACCGCTGGGCCAGCGGCGCTGGCGAGTTCACACCGACGAGTGGAATCCATTCCATATTATGCTAGCTTAAGTAATTTGTTTGTAATGTATTGCATTCGAGCATTTATATAGCGCTTCTCGGAATATGAAGTGTTCAGACGTGCTCCCGACTACAGCGCTCACGCTGAGTCAAGGTTCACTCGCCGAAGCGCCTCATTTACTACACCACCTCGTGACGGCTAAGAAACTCGATCAAAGATCTCATAGTTATAGACTATTTCATACCAGTATCCCATTCATTATGCTACTTCTCCCATAATATTATAGCAATAATTGCCAGTGAAAGGCTTACCCAGCGTCGCTCCGCATTGGCTTGAGGCAGATTTGATCCTGAGACACTGCGGTCACAATAATTCACCGTGGAACATAGACCTATACCACGGCACCACCAAGTCTCACAATTTGCAATATTACGGTGTATTACATCATAACACCACAACATTGAGGCGGTCTCAATATCAAACATTGCTTCTGTCCTATAAATTTAGGCTGTAGGTTAAAAGCGACGACATACCGGTATAGCCTATGTGTTGTAAAGCATTATCTCGTCAGTTGTTGATTCGACCACATGGAAGATATACATCTTCGCCTTCTTTAAACCAGTAAAGCGGCACTCAACACCTAAGAACCTTGCTCTATAGTCGGCCTGGCCCACGACCATTGCCTATACGAATTGGTATCTTGAAGGAACGTTATAAGTAAATTCTGTGTATCAGACATGGTGGTCGATTCGTTACAACACTCGCTTGTAGCAAAAAATAAGGACTATGCCTACAGTTCACACGGCTTTGTTTAAGTCTGTGTGGATATTTGTTTAAGTCTGTGTGGATCTTTGTTTAAGTCTGTGTGGATCTTTGTTTAAGTCTGTGTGGATCTTGAACCTCGCTCAATTTGTTTAGTGCCATCATTGGACAGTTTTCCAGTTGTGTCGTAATACGCAATGATAATAATAATAAAACATTACCTCTAACAGAAAATAAGAGTTGTAATAGGAATTGTTGCTTTTATTAGTAAATATAGTAAGTAAAGAACGATTATAATAATAACAATAATATCTGTTGTAATAATATAGTAATTATTAGCAATTTAATAAACGAATGAATTGTTCGTTTTTTGCGCCTGTTGTAAAAAGTCCTTCATGCGTAGCCCGAGTGATGTAGGCCACAACTTAATGGGAAACCGCAAAGCAAACAATGGCTCCGAAAGCTAAACGAAACATAACTGGCTGGTACAGACGAGCACATGCTCTAGCGTAGACGCACGTGTAAAGACCTTCGAAAGTACTACACCCCACAAATCCATTGCACATTATTTTATTGAAGCACAGTTTCAAAGTCTCAAGCTATTCTTTACTTAGTGACAGTAAACCTTAGCGACCGAGAGCATATAAAATTATGCTACCATCCCTTTCTCTCTCTCTATTTCTTCCTCTCTTGTCTGTTTGGATGTCTCTCTGTGGATCCCTATTTCCCTTCTGTCTATCTCTTTCCTTCTCTTTCTCCCTCCCTTTCTGTCGGTCTGTCCTTAATATATTTCAAGCATCTTTCTCGCTCTCTAAAACAGACAACGAGAAATACGATTAGCATCTTCATCCGATCAAGAAACTTTCTCAGCGATTACTTCAAGGCGCATTTTTGGAGATTCCTAAGTATAGCCGTGTCGGAGCTCCCTTGTGATTTCTTAAAGCGCTGTAAAAGTTCTATTACACATACATAGAACGAGAGACAGAAACAGCGAGAGGCAGACAGACAGACAGAGAGGGAGAGAGAGAGATGAAATAGGGAGACAGACATAGAGACAGAAAGACAGAGAAAGACAGAGAGAGATACAGACTGAAAGAGGGAGAAAGAGAAACAGAGACAAACAGAGACAAACATATAGAGAGACAGAGAGAAACAGAGAGACAGACAGAGACATAGAGACTGAAAGAGAGAGAGAGAAAGACACCCACCTACTGTGGTAATTAGGTCAATATCCAGCAGCAGCAGCAGCAGACCAATCGGCAAGACAGAGAAGTACTAGTAGCCTAAGATGCAGGTCGACTAGAAGTTGCACGACCTTCCCCCTCAACCCCCCCCCCCCACCTATCCAAGTTCAGCACAAGAGACAGTCATCCATCCGACAAATCCACATGTCTGCCGGTGTATAGCCGACCACTGGGCTGCACAGGTTGCTTAAGTACTAGGTTTACGACCGCAGAACATGGTCATAAAGGAATCATAAAGGGTTCTGGCTCATACATAGTAAGTCCCAGTTGACCCTCCTGTCTCATCCTTTCACCCGCAACACTTTAGGGTCAAGTTTAGAGAAAACAAAGCGGAAGAGAAGCAGACAAACCAAGTCAAGGGACTTCTATCCCCCGTTAGAAACCAGACTCAAATACGTCTTTCCCCCATTATTTCAGGAAAAATGTAGTAATCTTTTTCCTCCCTATTTGTGATTTCCCTCTTTATTTCAGGCAAAATCTGATACAAAACTGTCAAAACCGGAGACGCGTAGAGTGTAAAACACGATCTAAGATGAGCCTCAGAGTCTTGTAACCAGTTTTAATGCGAAGGTGCGTATTAAGTACAATGAATAAACAGATTTGATCCAGAGGTCTAAAAAAAGAATCGGTTCCCCTATTTTCCACTGGGGGCAAGTGCGCCCGCATGGTATAGGGATATAAGCCCTGACCAACGGACAAACAATATGAAGTAAGATCTAAACACGTAAAACATGATCTATTTTTAGTAATTGACGAGAACTGCTGTTGAGACATAAATAGAAACGGAACGAATTCTGTGAAAACTGTGATAAAAGCTGTCAAACTGCAGACGCGTAGAGTGTAAAAGACGATCTAAGACGAGCCTCGGAGTCTTGTAACCAGTTTCAATGCGATGGTGCGTTTTAAGTACAATGAATAAACAGATTTCTCATCTCATTTGATCCAGGGGTCTATCGATGGGGTGCATAATATAGTCGTTTGGGTGTTGGATATTAAGGGCGGGGATTCGAATCGTCCTACGAGGGCAGACATTTTACTCCAGATTTCAGCTCCACGTGTGCACCTTATATCTAGGCATCTCGGAGAGTACACCTACCGTGCACTAACTGTCGGCGAGAAGACGAACTGAAGAGGGAGAGGACTGGACACCGGACATCAGAAGCGAAGGCGAAGGAGATGAAATCGGTAACAAGGAGAGTACACCTACTCTAGTCAGTGGTTAAAGTGGTCTGGGTGAGCAGTGGGAAACCCAAATTTGATTTATTTATTTATTTATTTATTCACACATTTCTATACCGCCCCTTCAAGTCTCCTGCTACTCAGAGGCGGCCCCGACTACAGCCCAAAGGTGTGTCGGAGTTTACGCGCCGAAGCGCAATGAGCAATTTTGAGTGAAGGACTTGCTCAAGGTCCTTACGCGGCGGATGGGATTCGAACCTACTACCCTTCGGTTGCAAGGCGGCGATTTTCACCACTGCACCACCGCGTCCCATTGATTTGTATGTGTTACATCGTTCTTCTGCATTGGAACAGTGGGCACACCGTTCCCACGCATATGAAGTAAGATCTTTAGACCCTGCTTATAGTCACGGTTGCCTAAAGAACTGATCTTCTCTGCTCGTCTGTAAATTAATTCTTCATGAGTTTCAGAATCCAAGTAGAAATGGCGATGATAGTAATTCGACCTAAATGATATTCTAACCAGGCTCGTATTCATCTGATCTGTCCTCTATAACTTTCCCCACTTCTTTCGAACCGTTTCTATCCTGTCTTCTAAGACTTTGTATATATGTATGTTAACCTGTCTGTCTGTCTATCTGTCCTTCTGCCTGTTTCTCTGGGTGTTCGATTCGCTTAAGATTCTTCGCGGTTAGAACCTGACGTTTGTCTTTCGTCCAATTCCATTGCCGCAATGTCTTTAACCGCTTCACTCCTTACACTAATACATTTCCGATTGCATTGCCATCTCTCTCTGTCTCTGCCTCTCTGTCTGTCTGTCTGTCTCTGTCTGTCTGTCTGTCTGTCTCTCTCTGTCTCTCTCTGTCTCTGTCTCTCTCTCTGTCTCTCTGTCTCTCTGTCTGTTTGTCTGTCTCTCTGTCTGTCTGTCTCTCTCTGCTTAAATCTCTAGAAGTCTCGCTGCTTTCATTTGTCTTCTTCAGACGCATCCATCTTCGTATAGTTAAGCTTATCACTGCGTCTGACCCAATTCCGCTACAGATATCTGTCCGTATCTGCTCCTCTGATTCTCCTTTTCTCTTCTTCTCCGTCTTCCTGTCTCTCCGTCTCTCTCGTTGTCCGTCTGGCTGTCTTTCCGTCTCTCGCTCCGCGTGCGTCAGTTGCCACCCGATGGCGATATGTCTGCCGATATCGCTCTCTGTATCGCCGCGTATCTGCCGATCTGTCTGTCTGTTCAGCTTCAGGCGTCGCTCCATATCTTCCCCCGTCTTGTCCAACATCATTATCCGCAACCTGTCGCGTCCCTACGTCTGCTGGCCTCTGCCTGCAGGTGCGAGGTCGTTCGCTGGAATGCCCGTTCACCCCCCCCCCCCAACTCCCGCTCGCCGGTGCCTGGCAACGCCGCGTACACGGACGCAGGCCTTTCCACGCCCGCTAATGCAACCCATGCGAGAACCATGCGATGTCTTAGCATCGCCAGGAAACCTCTGCAACATGACAAGCTTTAGCAGCTGCTTCTGCTGCTGAGGAAACGGGCAGCTGCGTCGGCGGCCGAGTGCAGAGTCTGATCAGCGGCGCGGGGAAAGAGCAATGGAAAGAGAGAGAGAGGATGCCGAGGCCCGTTAATGACACGCTTGAGTAGACGCGTAATGACCGCTAATGCGAAGATGGTTAAATCGAACGCGGCTACAGTCTGCTTACCTTAATGCATGCGGCTATGGTCTGCTTTGCGGGTCACGCAGCAGCATCAGCGCTAAGTACAAAGCGCGTCTGGAGAAACAGACCGATATTGTCCTCATCCGAGGGCAACATGACCTGGAATCGTTGAGGAGGAATCTACCCCAACATGCTGGGAATGAGAATGCACCATCATCTCCACAGACATTCGAAGTATATATAGGCTACAGCTATTAACCGAGTTAATTACGATCGTATGGCCTAAGCGTTGATTACGTTCCGATTCGTTCACGTCTGAGATAACCTGCACATCGCGAGTCATTTAAAAGAGATTTCATTTCGGGCTTGCACAATTCGATTAGAATGGCCTCGGTGGTGAAATATCTCACCTCATTAATTAGGTTAAAGAGAAATGAACAGGGTCGATCTTATATTAATAGTTTACCTCGAAGCTGGAATGTTGATAAATGTTATTTCTGTGGTCCGGTTATTTCCACACGTCTAATCAATGCATTGACAATAATTTATGTACACTAGAAGTAATTCCGTTTCTGCCAGTTGCCTTAAAACGTTTCCTTTCCCAAGGGGTTCTAAGCACTAGGGCCTATAGGTGGGAGCGTCTATCATCGGGGCGTACGGGAAAAGGCAATTTAGAAAGCTATAAATACAATAGCATTAACTGTTACATTTGTGCTTCATCGCCGAAACTGTAAAATGTACATGACATATTTGTTTCACACAATAAAATGAAATAAATGAGCATGAACCGTTTATAGGTATAGTATCTACATTCCCAGCATGTAGGGTACAGAAAGACGCTTTAGAAATCTATAGAATTTAGAAATGTTAACTGCTACATTCATGTTTCATTGACGTCACAGCAAATGGACATAACATCGTTTGGATACGATAAATGAAATGAATGACCTGAAGTGAATGAGCAGAAAACCGTTTACATTGACATTTCGTTTCAATCCTCCTCTCGACATACCGGAAGTCTTTATGTTACTCAGCGCTGCCTTCAAACTGTTGTAACTATTATCTCTACGGTTCATCTCAGCACTCTGTTTCAAGCGCTGCTTTCACACCTCGTTCATCGCTATTTCTGGACCGTTGGAGAGTGGACCGTAGACTAATTCTCGTCGCTGACAGTTCATCACGGATCTCTGCTTATCGACCTATTATCGTTCTCAGTTTGAAAGCGTCAAAGATAGACGTAAACTGCGAGTGTTTGACTTAGCTGATAAGGCGTAAGTGGGGAGAGATGGAGGAGGGAAGATGAGATAGAGAGAGAAAGAGAGAGTAGGAGTGATAGAGAGACAGAGACTGAGAGGCAAAGAGAAGACACAAAGAGCAGGAATCGTCGGAAAGAGAGTAACATAAAGACATAAAGAGGCAGAGAGAGAGACAGACAGACAGACAGCGACAGAGATAGAGACAGACAGAGACAGAGACAGAGACAGAGAGACAGACACAGAGACAGAACGACAGTCACAAAGAAACAGACGACAGAGAGACAAAGACAGCCAGACAGACAGAGAGACAAAGACAGAGAGACAGAGACAGACAGAGAGACAAAGACAGAGAGACAGAAACAGAGAGAGACAGAGAGAAAGACAGAGACAAACAGAAGGCCGTTCTACTGCAGAGATCCATCCATGGCTGTTCGTTTGTTTGGTCTGTTGAACATCAGATTGGGAAAGTGGACGGCAGAACGACCAGCGCTGAGACAACTGCCCCAGATACACCACCCGCACATATATAATCATATATATATAGGCCTACACACATACACATTATAGACAGAGGCAGATACAAGCAAACATAAGCCATTACAAAACACAGACAGAGAGACAAAGACAGAGAGACAGACACTGAGAGACAGAGAGAGAGACAGAGACAGACAGAGACAGACAGAGACAGACAGACAGAGACAGAGCGACAGACAGAGAGACAGAGACAGACAAAGACAGACAGACACAGAGACAGACAGACAGAGAGAGACAGATAGATAGACAGACAGAGACAAAGACAGAGAGACAGACAGACAGCCAGAGAGACAAGACAACGCAAGCGGACGGACGCAGACACGGACCCAAAAACAAGAAGACACCGAAACACCACTACGCAAACAAACATACAAATGAAATGGTCCGAACGTGTAATCAACTGCAGCAGTCTCGTGTCGTGTGAATATGACCCACCGCGACGACCTACAGACGCATAGACACAAGTACAGTCAGGCGGACAAACGGACAGACAGACGGACAGACACTAAGCATTAGCCTGCTTACAATCTCACATTTATTCATTTTATTTACTTATCTGCTTGAAGATTTACATAGCCCCAGTTCAAGTGCACTGCTGCCAGGAGGCGCTCCCGACTACAACGCTTACGCCGAAGCGCCTCGTTAAGCTCCTTTAACCCCCCCCCCCCAAAAAAAAATAGGGCCATGTTGGGACGTATTTAGGCTTATAACGGGTTCAAGGAACTTCAAGCCCCCGAAAGTATTTTCTACTTTATCTAAAAGAGAAATCATAATTATTATGTTTGGATCATTTCTGCGAAAATCTTCGGCCGCGTTCACTGGAGAAGCCTTCATCTGTCATTCTGGATACACGACGTCTCCTGCCTCAGCAGTCCACATCAATTGATGGACTTTAAAACAACTGGCAACCAGAGCCATAGAATAGGTGCTGTGCATAAATTTCGACCACGTCGTAGGCTATATGCATCGCAGACTTTTCTTGTCTGCTCTTCTGAATTCGTTCAACATGAGAATAAAGAAGAGGCGCGCAGCATGCAGTGACACAACTATAGGGAGAGGAGCAGGAATTAAAGTGGCTGGTAACGCGTGGGAACGGCGTTCCCACTGCTCTCGACATTCTTTGCTTGAGTTCCCACTGCTTCAATAATTGTATAACACATGCACAACAAAGCTTTGGAGTTGCCACTGCTCACCCAGACCACTTTATCCACTGGGAAGGAGTGAGCTCAAGCCAAAAGATGACCCGCTCAATTTGTCAAAATCCGAGATGCTTTCATTGTGGTTGGGATACAGAAATCACGACAATAGCCTAACTAGCTAAGAAACCGGTGAACAAACGCTCGGTCGGTCCTGCAGTGTCAGCAACCCAGTTCTTTTGTCTTTAAAATAGACCTATCACTGCTGCTAGGTTATTCTTTAAAATGAGATTGCTGTTATCTTTTAATCTTACGATTAAGTTTCATTCTTGAGTTTAAACAGCTCTACATCGTAATTGAAATATTTTCATACTTTGATACGATTCACGTTAGTTCTCTCGGTAAAGGTACAGATAAAATTAAGCTCTATATATATTGTAAGGGATATGAAGTTTTCTAGCTGCGCCCCCGTAATTACCATGTGATAGTCTTTTGCGGTTTACAAGGACAACAGCGAACGTGTCAACGGCCACAGGGCCCTGCTCTTCGTGGGTAAGAGTCAGCGTGGGAGAGAAGATGGTGGGTGGCTGGGGATCGAGACGCCCTGCTGTCCGGTCTCTGTGGGAAGAGAATCGACGCGAACCCGACGCCCGGGTTTATTGCCGACAAGTATTGGATGCGCTAAATAAAGATCGTTATCGGCGGCCAGAGAGAATCTCTCAGAAAGACATCAAGATTCGCGGATGCATGGAGGGATCGCCGCTTGACACGACACATAACGAGAAGGACGGAGGAGAAGAGGGAGAGAGACTGATAGACTGATGGAGAGGGAGGAGGAGAGGAAGTGGAAGGGAAGGATCGGGAGTGAAGGAGTAGGGAGAAAGGAGGAGGAGTAGAAGGAGGAAGGAAGATGGGGATAGGGAGGAAGCGGAGGACAGGCAGGAGACAGGAAGAAGCAGAAGGAGGACGGGTGGATGTATGGAGGAAGAAGAGGAGGAGGAGTTGAGTTGGAAGATGCGGTATGAAGGAGAGGATGAAAGAAGCAGAGGAGAGGTACATGGAGGAGGAGAATGGAAGAAAGGAGGAGCAGCAGGAAGAGGAGGGGAGGAGTTGGAGATTAGTACGAACATAAGGGAGGAATCGGGGAGAAAAAGATAATAAAAGAGAGATAGCGGTAAGAGAGACAGAGAGATAGACAGAGACAGAGGGGAAGAGTGAGAGAGATAGAGAGAAGGAGAGGAAAGAGACATAGAAAGAATGGAACATGAGAAAGTTAAAATAATCATGATCAAATCAACGATATAGGATCAAATATGTTTTAACTATAGCTGATATTCGAAATTACACCGGTGGGCCTGTACCGTTATAGCGGTGCGTACCGTTATAGCGGTGCATACCGTTATAACGGTACGTCGTACCGTTATAGCGGTGCGTACCGTTATAGCGGTACGTCGTACCGTTATAGCGGTGCATACCGTTATA